>JAEANM010004263.1:9575-21050 GCA_017656035.1 Myanophis thanlyinensis
AGAGAGAGAGAGAGAGAGAGAGAACAATACTGTAATAATAAGTAATGTATTTGTTTTTAGACTAATTTAGTTTTTACAGTGATTCATATGTATATGTATGCAAATTCATATGTGCTCTGATTTAAATTTATCCTAAAAATTATTAGCAGAGCCTGATCTTGAAAAGATTTTCTACGATTACCTAATGATTCTTTGTTACAATATGGATTAATATGTCTCCAGTGAAGAATATATTATTTTGCTCTTATTCACATAGGCATCATTTGTTCAGGTATTTTCATTTCCTTTTTGTTGTATAATAACACAGGGGGAAAGAAGTTGTACAAACTAGTTTAACACTTTTGAAAAAAAAAATCTGAATTATTTAATCCAGTTGCATTTTTATCTAGGAGGAAGCTAGTTTGTTTTCTCAGTGTTTAGGAGCATTATATGTCAGTGGGTTTTTTTTTTCCTCTTCCATGAAAGCATTTAGAAATATGGTGGCAATGAACTAATTTTGCAATTAAAAGTAGGCTTCCTACTTTTTTAGGTTAGCAATGAATCAGTCTTTTTTCCTCTTTTTGTAAATTTCAACTCAAAATCCTTTCAGGCTGACTCCTCTTCTAAGTAAGTCAAAGCCTCTAAGCTAGGAGACCTCGAGAGACATTACAAAAACCTAACGTCAACAAACAATTCCATATCCAGTTCCCCAGGCACTAGCAGAGTGGTTAACACAAGATATTCTAGAAAGACCTTCAGGATGTGGAGCTCTCCAGTTAATGTATTTTATTGAATTAGGACATCAAAAGCCATATAAGAATACCCTGTTAGAGGGTTCAGAAATTGAAATCATATGGCTTGTTCAAGAACTAGGCCTCTAAATAAAATATTATTCAAGTTCTTATTTACCTGACCATGCTTATATCATTGTGTTATCTCTTGAATCATGTTCTTGAGTTATTGCTTCAGGTATCTTAATTTTTTTTCCTTGTTGAATGTTGCTTCTCCCTTGTGCTGAATAGAGAATCCAATTGTGGGTTTGAACCTGCTTTGTTGCTATGGAGACTGAGTCAGTCAAACTGTTAGTCTTGCCTTTTTTCTGGTTAGACCTCCAGTTTTTACGACTCAATCTAGCTGAAGGTGACAGGCTTCGCTGGAGCTCCCAAAGCAACTTAGCAAAGGACCACAATTGGATTCTACAATCACCAGGAATATTTCAAACCATGAGATAATTAACTATGAGGGGGAAAGGAACATTGCAGTCAGCCCGCTTTGGTTGCTGCACTGTTTACCCCTGCAGAATCTTCTTTGGGTCCGTAGTGGCCGCATGGGTTAAGGTGGCTCTGGCTTTGTCTGCCCACCATCCATGACTTGCTGGCGGATGCTGTATTCTGCTTTGACAGAAACAGTGTGATGCACCAAAAAGGCCCCAGATGCGAGTTCTGGTTGCCTGCAGGCTGCGGCTTCATCCAGCATGTCGTTTCAGCCATCTGCCCCTTCTCGTGCCTCAGGCTGAGGTTTGGTCATCGGCTGGCTAACTGATTTATCGGCAGGGATAACATGACCACCACAGGCCTCTGGGGACCTGGACAGCCTAACAAAGGCCAGGACAACTCATCAAACCTTTGGCCATTTATTTTTTCTGGCACACCTATGGTTTGAACAGTCAGGCGCCATTTTGAGAGGCTTTTTAAAGGGCAACTTTTTTCCTGTTGACAGTTACTTTCCCAAATTGAATTTCTGTGTCAAAACCGATTAGGAAAAAGAGAACTCCAGGGGTTCCTGGGGGTTATTCTTTAATCTATTCCCTTATATTTCTAGTTAGATCTGTGTCAGCATTAGTAAATACAATGGAGATTTCCCCTGATTTAATTGCTGAACAGAATAAAGACAAAAACCAGAGCCCAGTAACCTCTGTCACAGTCCAACCCCACAAAAAGAAGTCAGGATTTTCAAAGTCCTCTGTCAAGGCTGCATCAGATAAACTTAAAGCTAAGGCCCTGCATACTAAGAGTGCCTCCAAGTCAGAGGATAGAATGGCCCAGAGAAGGCAGAAGGCATTGGAACAAGAATTCTCAAGAGTGGAAAAAAGGAGGTTATTTGGTTCATTAGATGGGAATGCATTTCCCCATTCAAATTCCCAACTGCCATCTTTTGAAAAAATGCAGTCTAGCAAACTGCAATTTTCCCCAGAGGGCGCCTGAGAGCAAGCTCAGGCTCTGTTCTGCTCAGAGACAGCCAGTCAGCTTTTCTCCCCAGCAACAACCTCAAGGCAAATGTCCCTGGTGCAGGCTCCGCCCTCAATGCTGGAGGCTACATTTACTCCCACTGCTGCTGGGCTGAGACAGGGAGAAAACCAGCAACAGTGATTCTCAGATCTCAGATCAATGATTGTGGAGGCCCTGGCATAAGGCTTTGCTGGGATTCATCAGGGGCATTGCCCTGAGAGCAGGCACTTTGACCTTGCAACATATTTGGACCACCAGGGAGTGACACAGGTCCAGCCTCAGTCTCATTTCATATAAGGTCCTTATTCTTCTTCCTCCTCAGCCAAGAGTGGGCAATCCCTCTTAGGGGAGGAAAAGCAAAGAGAATCAGTATTATCAGAGGATGACAATATAGTGCCTGATACACTGGCCTTTACAAGCCTCTTTTCATAAAGTATGTTTAAGTCACTCCACAAGGCCAGAATCACAGCAAGTTTGGGAGGTACACAGGCAGGAACAGAGCCTCCCACGAGACCTGTGGACCCAAGAGACTATGCTTGCAATCCCAGTCACAGGTATGGAAGAGATACCATTCCCTCCATTATTTATGGAGGTCCTTAAACAGCAGTGGGTCAGACCGGGGTTGCATTCTGGCCCCAGCAATTCTGATAAGCGTCTATACAATACAACACCAGACCTATCACATATCTTAAAATTACCAGAGATAGACGAGGTGATGGCAGCATTGGCCTCCTCCCCATTAGTAACGGGATGCAGCAGAGGGCCTCAAGGTTGAGGATAGGAAGATGGACTTTACACTCCACAAGGATTTTCAAGCTGCTGCTTGGGCAGTTAGGGCTGCATCAGCAGTTTCATTTTTCAACAGATCCACCCTCCTTTGGCTAAGACAGCTTCAGGATAGGTTACCACCAGAAGACACTAGATTACAACATGATGTTAATAAAATTATTGCAGCTACACAATTTTCTGCCGATGCCACACTGAATACTGTTAAGTTTGTGACTAGGGCAATGGCGGCATCGGTAGCTTCACGTCGCCTGCTATGGTTTCACCATTGGCAGGTCAACATGAAAGCTAAGTGGTGTTTGGCCTCAGCACCCTTTCAGAGTGGTAAATTATTCAGGGAGGTGTTGGATCCTGTTCTTATTGAAAACAATGATTAAAAAATGGGTTTTTCCCTCAGGATACAGACGAGCTGACCGCCGCCTGGCCCCTTACCAGCACAGACAATTTTTTCACCTAGCTGAGACAGGGTCAGAAACTCAGCAAAGGAACCTTTACTGTCATCCAAACGAGACAACTGTTTCCAGCTAAACGGCCATTTTGTGGCACGGGAGGTCACCCCTTCTGTCATCAGAAATGATTCGCTACCCAGCTCTCCATTGGTGGGTGACTAAATCTGTTCGCCAGCCAATGGGAGGAGACCACATCAGACAAGTGGGTACTCAGCACAATCAGAGTAGGATTGGAGCTAGAGTTCCTCTCCAATCCCCCCGAGGCATTTTGTGGCTTGTCCAATCCCACCAGACCCTTCCAGAAGAGTTCTCATGGAGGAAGCTATCCAATATTTGTTGGAAATAAATGCTGTAAAACTGGTGCCCAGGGATCAACAGAATCAGGGGTTTTACTCTACCCTGTTTGTGGTTCCCAAGGCCTCGGGAATGGAGGGCAATTCTAGACCTCAAATGATTCAATGTGCACCTCCAGTACAAAAGATTCAAGATGCACTTGCTGCAGTCTATCTTGGAGGGTATCAGGAAGGGCGACTTTCTGACATCCATAGATTTGACAGAGGTTTATTTGCACATTCCAATATTGACACGTCACAGAAAATATCTGAGACTTTTTTATGCAGGGCATCATCTATAGTACAGGGCCCTGCCATTTGGACTTTCTTCAGTTCCAAGAGCCTTCACCAAGGTGCTAGCGGCACTGGCAGCTCAGCTCAGAAGCATTCCAATAAGGCTTCAATGTTAGTTGGGCAACATTCTTATACAGTCTTCATCCTGATCCCAGGCACTGAGGGATCTTCAAGTAACAATCAAAGTGCTGTAGGCTCATGGGTTTTCAATAAACTTTGAGAAGAGTCAGCTCAATCCCATGACCAAACTACAACATCTAGGAGCGATCATAGATACAACAGCATGTCAGGTCTTTCTTTCCAAAGACTGAAAAGACAGTCTAAAGGACTTAATACTTCAGATCCAGACAACACGGATAGCTTCATTGGGCACCCTGTCACATCTGTTAGAGCAAAATGCATAGCCATAGTGCCTTGGCACAGCTTCCTGTATGGACCCTACAGTGGTTCCTGCTTCTATACCAGCGGGCAGATCACAGAAATGCGCAAACCAGGGTCCGTGTTCCACCGGAGGTGCTCCAGTCCTTCAAATGGTGGATGTCTCAAGAGGCTATCACAAACGGTTGAATCTTCAAAGAGCCGGACCATTCGATGATAACCTCAGACGCAAGCCTTTTCGACTGGGGTGCCCATCTAGGAGCACAAATGACATAGGAGCACAAATGACCACAGTGGTCACAAGTGGACCTATCCCACAATATCAACTGGCTATAACTGAGGGCAGACCATTTAGCCCTGAGACAGTTCAAAGAGACAATTCAGGGATACAATGTACTGATTATGACAGACAATGTAGCTGCCAAGGCTCAATCCAGATCCCTCATGAAAGAGGCATACCAGTTGGGTATATGGGCAGAGAAACATCTAATTTCGATAAGGGCCCAGCATATCTCAGGAATAACCAATGTTCAGGCAGATTGGCTGATTGGCTCAGCAGGACCAAAGTGGACCACACAGAATGGCAACTGCATCCAGATCTCTTCTGGGAGATGACCAAGAGATTTGGCAGCCCTGTCATCAACTTGTTTGCATTTCTAGCAAACACGTAAGTACCCAGATTCCAGGTTCCCAGTGCCAGGATCAGAAGGGACGGATGCTTTCTGGAGTCTGTGACCATGAGATCTGCTGTATGCCTTTCCCCCACTTCCATTACTCCTGGGGGTAATCAGAAAGGTGTTGGAGGAGAGGGCAGAGATTCTGCTGGTGGCACCTCATTGCCCAGACACCCATGGTTTGCGGATCTAGTAAGCCTTTCGATTGCCAGGCTGTGGCGGATACCTCCAGACAGATTATTTCTAATTCAAGGGGCTTTGGTTCATCCAGACACTCAGTGGCTGCAGTTGAGGTGATTGAGCGGCAAGTTCTAGGCCAGAACAATCTGTCAATTGCTGTAATAAAGATGATTCAGGCCTCTAGAAGGCCGTCCACCAACAGAATATATGACTCTACTTGGCGATTCTTTCACAAATGGTGTGCCAAGGCAGATATTGAACCTACTTCAGCATCGATAGCCCGTATCCTAGATTTTTTACAGGAATGACAAGGGCTTATCTCCTAATACAATCAGGAGACAGGTTGCGGCCCTATCTACGGTGCTGGCATGTGATAGGTGGGAGTCACTCAGAACCCAATTGTTCGCAGCTTCCTTAGGAGTGCAGCTAATCTCAGGCCCCCAGTAGTGCATCTGTACCATACATAGGATCTCATTAAGGTGCTGCAGGCTCTTATGGAGGTACCTTGTGAACCACTGCACACTATTGGCCTTCGGTTCTTATCATTTAAGATGGCCTTTTTGGTAGTTGTAACATCAGCTAGGAGAATTTTGGAATTAGCAGCTTTATCAGTCAGAGAGGATCTCTGTATATTCCATCCTAACAGAGTAGTCCTCAGACTAGACCAGTCATTCATTCCTAAGGTGAATTCCTGGTTTCATTGGGCACAGGAATTAACGTTGCCAAACTTCTGCCTGCAGCCCAGTCATGAGTTAGAACACAAGTGGCACACCTTAGATGTAAGACGAGCACTGAAAATATACATTAAAAGGACAACCTCATTCAGAAAATCAGAGGCTTTATTTGTAGCTTTCCAGCCAGCTACATTGAGACTGAGAGTTACATCCTCAACAATTGGAAGGTGGATCAAGGCCTGCATAGCTAAAGCCTATGAATCACAGACCATACATGTCCCCAGACATCTAACAGCGCATTCCACCAAAAGCGGTTATGACGGCGGCTTGGTCAATGCAGGCTTTGATTGAAGACATCTGCAGAGCCGCGACATGGTCTTCCCTGTATCCTTTCATTAAGCATTATAAGCTGGATGCCTTTGCCTCAGCCGATGAGGCTTTCAGGAGGCAAGTTCTTCGGCAGGTCCATTCGGATATGGGCACTTAGGACCTGACTAGCCCACCCTTTGAACTGCCAGCTTTAGTATGTCCCACAATTGGATTCTCTACTCAGCACAAGGGAGAAGGGGTGTTGGTCCTACCTGATATGCTCCATCTCGTGCTGAGAAGAGAATCCAAACCCTCCCTAATAACCATCTGGTCCAAAGTAGAGGAGCGGGTGGATGCCTTTTTTTCACAAGAGCTCCTTCAGTCAGTCAACATATCTTCGTCGAAAAACTGGAGGTCTAGCCAGAAGAGAGGCAGGACTAACAGTTTGACTGACTCAGTCTCCATAGCAACAAAGCAGGGTCAAACCCACAATTGAATTCTCAGCACAACGAGAAGGAGCGTATCAGGTAGGACCAACGCCCCTTCCACCTACTGTACATTACTAATTGGTTATACTCTAGAATAAAACAGGATGCTCAAGACAAGTGTAAACAATCTTTTTTAAAGTGATGTATGAGGATGAACAAAATGAAACCTTAATTCAGGCAAATGGAGGCATAGGGGGCTGGAATTGAATTTCTCTGAACGGAATTGAATTCCTTTCTGAATGGACCGATGCCATACTCAGCTTGGCTATGAGTATATTCCTTCTGAAAGACTTTGAACTCAACTCATTTGGTACCAAAAGCTAATTTACCACTGAGTCTCACTAGTAATATATCTACCATGTACATCAATTCTTGCACATGTAATAATCATCTTTAATTTAGGCTATAGTAATTTACAGGTAATGTAAATTATAGTAATTTAAAAGTGCTACACTCACTATGCCAGAAAATTTCAAAAACTCAACAGTGGCCACAGGATGGGAAAAAAAGAAAAAGTTTTCTTCTGGGACTTTTCTTCTGCTAATAACTAGTTCAGCAGGCCGGATTAAAAAGCCCAACGGGCCAGATGTGGCCCGCGGGCCGTAGTTTGCCCATGTCTGGTATACAGCCTTAACAAACTCCTTTCTCAATTTTGAACCAATCAATGATTCCATGTTCAGTTCTCACTGTTGCTTCTTGACCCGCACATAGGTTTCTCAAGAGACAAATAAGTTGGTCTGGTACTCCCATCTCTTTGAGAACTTGCCACAGTTTGTTGTGATCCACATAATCAGAGCCTTTAGCATAATAAATGAAGCATAAGTAGATGTTTTTCTGGAACTCCCTAGCTTTCTCCATAATCCAACGTATGTTGGCAATTTGACCTCTAGTTCTTCTGCCTCTTTGAAATTCTGCCTGTACTTCTGGTAGTTCTCGGTCCATATACTGCTGGAGCCTAGCTTGTAGGATTTTGAGCATAACTTTGCTAGCATGTGAAATGAGTGTGATGGTGAGGTAGTTTGAACATTCTTTGGCATTGCCCTTCTTTGGAATTGGAATATAAACTGACCTTTCTCTCCACGGTAGGAAAAAAAAAAAGAGAATCTGGGAAGCTGATTTCGCTGAAGGTTCTGATCCAATTCCTATGTTAGCTGAAACACTTCCTTATTCATGAGGAATTGTAAGTCAAGCTTTTCCCTGTTGCATTGATGAAGACAAACAACAAACTTTTATGGTTCAGTAAGTGTAGCTCAGACATGGGCAAACTACAGCCCACGTGCCACATCCAATTTATATTAGTTCACACAAACACACCATTCTCCTATTCTGGCCTGGCCTCTCTGTCAAATTTTAGAAACCATTGTGGCCCGCGAGTCAAAAAGTTTGCCCACCCTGCTGTATACTGTTGTCCTGCCTATTTAACTTACATGCAGAGCACATCATGAGAAAGATGGGGCTAGATGAATCACAAATTGGAATTAAGATTGCTGGGAGAAATATCAACAATCTCACATATGCAGATGATACCACTCTAATGGCAGAAAGTGAAGAGCAACTAAAGAGCCTTTTGATATGGGTGAAGGAGGAGAGTGCAAAAGTTGGCTTGAAACTCAGCATTAAGAAAACTAACATCAGACTTCCGGTGGTGATGTTGGGATGGTGCAGAACAAGAAGACAGGGGCTCCGACCTTTTTGTCTCTGATTCTTTCAAATCGGGGTCCTTTTGAGGTGCGGTAGGTCTAGAAGGCCATTCAAAAAAGAGGGGAAGCCAGAGGGATAACGAGGTGAAAGGCAATTGCCCGTTATAACGAAGGGATACCCCTGCAACCGATTCGAACATGCCTGTCATTCTAAGGGGGCCGTGACTAACCACACATGAGGAAGCAGAAAATATAATTAACCAACAGTGATATACAACTTGACTGAAGTTATTCCAGATTTCAACGGGGAAGTGTCCAATGTTGAAAAGTCTGGTTTTTGTGGTCGGTGTGAAAAGGGAGCTCCAAATTGTAAAAAAAAAGAGGCAAAGAAGAGACTGAGCAGAGTCTAAGGATGTTAAAAGTAACAAAACTGAAGGATCGTGAAAAGTCGCTTGCTCCTGGGGAGAAAAGCTATGGCAAAGCTGGACAGCATACTAAAAAACAGAGACATCACCCTGCCAACAAAAGTGCGTATAGTCAAGGCTATGGTTTTCCCAGTTGCAATGTATGGCTGTGAAAGTTGGACCATAAGGAAGGCTGAGCGCCAAAGAATTGAGGCCCTGAACTATGGTGCTGGAGAACACTCCTGTAAGTCCCCTGGACTGCAAGGCAAACAGACAAGTCAGTCCTAGAGGAGATCAATTCTGACTGCTCTTTAGAAGGCCAGATCCTGAAGATGAACTTCAAATACTTTGGCCAGCTAATGAGAAGGAAGGACTCTCTGGAGGAGCCTAATGCTGGGAACGATTGAGGGCAAAAGGAGAATGGGACGGCAGAGAATGAGGTGGCTGGATGGAGTCAATGAAGCAGTCAGTGTGAGTTTAAATGGACTCCGGGGGATGGTAGAGGACAGGAAGGCGTAGAGGAACGTTGTCCATGGAGTCGCGATGGGTTGGTCACGACTTTGCAACTAACAACAACTATTTACAGGTAATTGTCAACTTACAGCCCAATTGAGCCCAAAAATTATGTTGCTAAGTGAGACAGTTATTAAGGAAATGTTGCCCTATTTTACAATCTTTTTTGCCAAAGTTGTTAAGTGAATCACTGCAGTTATTAAGTTAGTAGCATGGTTATTAAGTGAATCTATCTTCCCCATTGACCTTGCTTATCAGAAGGTGACAAAAGATGATCACATGACCCTGGGACATTGCAACCATCATAAATATGAACCAGTTGCCAAGCGTTCAAATTTTTACCATGTGACCATGGGGATGCTGCAATGGCTGCAAGTACGAAAAACAGTCGTAAGTCACTTTTTTCAGTGCCATTGTAACTTTGAATGGTTACTAAATGAATTGTTGTAAATCAAGGACTACCTGTATTTGGGCTGCCTTTAAAAACACTGTTATGTTCAGCTGGTACTTGGTGGATGCTGGAGGACATGACACCAGTTCTTTAATTGCAGCACTAATTAATATATTTCTGGACAGTTTAACTGCTGCATCTGTTCCCTAAACCAGCTGCTTTATCTAGCAAGTTACTTAAAATATTGCCCATGAATAGAGAAACCTGCTTCAGACACTCTTTTTGTAGGTCTGTTTTTACTGTCAAGATTGCCTGCTATAAGTTTATTTTATCAGCTCTATGAATTTGTCTAGTGATGTCAATCCACGAAACATATTGATGCTTTGTGACCTCTGTCACAGAACTGAATTATAAATATTCCTTTGAATAAAATTTGACTCTGATGGTAAGGCGTAGTTTTCCTAGCAGTCTACCAAGGTGGATTGTCATTACCTCCTTCTGGTACATTTCTCCCCCTTAATTTTCTAGACTTTCAAATATCCCTGGTGCTTTCCCACCCAAGCACTAATTAGCTCTGATCCTTTTGGGAATTATGTATGCTCATGAAAGTGCTGCCATTTGCTATAACATAGGAGATTAAGAAAAGTTCACATCAGTCTTTTTTGAAATCTACCAAAGTTATTTTGATTTTGCCACACAATATTTATACTCACTCTTAAGTATCAATAGACATTTTCAAGAGCCTATATTAATACCTTGCCATCAGCAGTACTTATGGTAGATTTAATAAACTTCCAACGCCCATGTTTGAGAGATGAAAATAAACCTATAGAACATAATTCTTTTTTGAACTGTGAATTTGGGTCTAATCAAAGACTTAGTCTGCTTTTGCCTTAAAAATAATTATTTTCCAAACCATTATGATAGTTTTCACTAAACCAACATAGTAGATAGAAATTCTGGGGTTAACTATGCAGTCACAACATTTTGGATCCTCACAGTATACCCTTGCTCCGGCATAAAATCGTTACCATATATATGATAAATTATAGATTGTACGGGCATAAAATGATAGTTGCTTTACACAAACTCTGGTACAAGGATTATTGCAAAGTTTTGCTCTTGTTATTCAGATAACAAAGTTTAGTTATTTGTTTGGGTGAATCTTAATGTAAACATTACTGTGAAACATGCCATGTTTTTCTTGCTGTCATTAAAACAAGATTATCGATGGTAGCTTTGAACTGATTTCCATAATTGTACTTGTTTATTTTGTAAATAAAAATAGACTTCGGAATGTGCCTATTTAAGAGACCTCCTGATCTTTGTGTTTATTAATTTGATAGTAGAGTAACTATTCTTGTATATATTGTTCAGTACTGTGATACATAACTGCATTGTTTTATTACCATTTAGTTACTATTGAAATTATGTTTAATTAGTATTATATTGGCATTTATTGAGTGATATTTACTCAAATGATGACTTTTATCCACTTCATAGTTATTTTATTTGGTTGTGAAACAGAAATAATTGTAAAAAACTGCTGTTTGCTAGTACAGTATATCTTAAATTGTGTTTAATTTAGGCTGACCATATTTGATAAAAAAAGAGGACGGGGGGCGTCGGCGGGGTGGGGGGGCGCGTCGGCATCATCATTGGGGGCAGGACGTCAGCGTCGGGGGGGGTGGGGCGGCGGTGGCAATGGGGGTGGCGGCGGCGGCAGCGGGGGTGCGGCGATGGCATTGGGGGTGGC
>JAEANM010004264.1:0-21050 GCA_017656035.1 Myanophis thanlyinensis
AAGTCAGATGTACACTAAATGTAGACTGACTTTTAGCTACACATCTTCCTAGCAAACAGCAAATTTTGAAGCTCCAGATAAAAGAGGATTCATTTTAGGATGAGTAACCCCAGTTTGCATGTTGTAGATTCCTAAAGGAATGTTGGGAAACTATTTTAAAGAACATTTGAGGGAGGGGTGCAGGCTGTAGAGACCTGGCACCAATCAAAACACTGTTAGTGAAGCAACTGATCAATACTGACAGGGTAAGCCACTAGCATGTGAAAATAAGAGCAAACGTGACTCCCTTCTAGGAATGATGATGTTACCTAGTTTAGTAATGAAACATCTGCAAGAAAACCATCAAGCAAATCAGAGAGCACCAAGGACCCCACAGTTCAACTCTGAGCTACAAATATTCTCTTCGATCGATAAACACTTTTTGGTTAGAGGGACTCAGAGCCTGCCTTTATATGAGATGGCTCCCTGTGGATTTCATTCTAAATTTTGATATGATTTCTGTAAGGAATGTAGAATTATAATGGCTGAGTCATACATCAAAAAAATACAAAGCTAAGGGATAAACAAATAAACAGATTTGAAAAAAAGAAAAGGCTCAGGAAAGAAAAAGAGTGTATGAGAGAGAAGAGAAGAGAAGACCAAAAAAGAATGACTTCCAATTTTCTTTGGTACAGATATAAGTACAAAATATACCAAATTCTTACTCTAAGGTTAACATTTGTTTACATTATTTCCATAATCTCATATCATCAAAGCTCAGATCAACTTTTAATTAGGTTCTCACAAAAAATGCAGTAATGGTTCATATCGCTTTAATCACTATTTGTTTAGGAAACCACAACTGATTTAATTGCACCAAACTCTAAATAAAACAGGAATGGAAAACCCTAAACTTTAGTGTAGGCCCATGCTTCTCAACTTTGGGCAACTAAGGTGCTTGGACTTCAATTCCCTGAATTCTCCAGGCAGCATAAAGTTAGCCCATCTTAAACTTGCCAAGACTGAAAAACGCTAATATACAGATAGGGATTTTTTCATTCCTCTTATTGGTTCCTACTTAATTATGAGCAATCACAATGCAAAATCGCCATTCCCAATTCATCCGTTATCATAATGCAAAATCCACATTCCCAACTCGCCCCACAGTAATGATAATGCACTATCTTCCTGCAGCATTCTGGCAGCCAACACCTCCCCCCACCTGCCCTGTTTTGGGCCTGAAAGGCCTCCCTGCACCAATCTGGAAGCCAAAACAGGGCGGACTCCTGGGAGGAATGGGGTGGGGTCAGCCAGAGGTGGGATTTTCCAGTTTACCAAACTGCAGAGATCCTTAACATCCGTTTCTAAAGAACAGATGCAACTGGCAGCAGCCCACCTCTGGTCATAAGTCACTTTTTTCCGTGCCATTGTAACTTCAAATGGTCTTTAAGTGAACTATTGTAAGTCGAGGACTACTTGTATATGTGGATCCAAGCAGTGTGGTTTTTGTAATTGATAGATGGAAATTTTATCAATGCAGAGATTTTTTAAATGCCGTTCAAGATTTTTTGGTAATGCACCCAATGTTGTTTATTAATTTAGCAATTACTTTTTATTATTTAGATGGGGAAAATATTATTTCCACATCAAGCTTCATTCCTAATGACCACGTGGACCAGGCCTGAGGTTTTCCTGCCAATAGCATGGAACTTGTTCACAACTGCCTTGTAGTTTGACTTGCAACATGACTTATAGCTTGAGATACCCCATCAAGGCCCACAAAGCAAGGTGCTGTAGCCCTGGGATTCTTTCATTCAAGTACTTGATGTATCCAAACCTATTTTTCTGATATCATTCCAGGACAGCTAGATACTGCCACCTAGCTGAGCAACAGGAAAATGCTTCCAATTACGGAATAACCCCCCCACCCCCCCAAAAAAAACAAAACCCAGCAACAAACCCTTGTGGAAAATACAGTACATTGTCTATTTGGTTCATCTGTGGAGTGGGGGGGAGGGGGGAAACACTTCTCTGAAATTCTGATCATCATTTTGGATGATCCATCCAATACAAAATCTGCATAGTGCAGGGAATGCAAGACAAAACTGGGGTACATCACTTGTCTCCACACATCAAACCCCACTGGCCAGCTGGCCCCCTTTGATCTCCCTAATATTTTCCCATCTGCTGCATCCCCCCCCCCTCCTCTTCTTCCTCCACCAATGTCCATTTTTCCTGCTCTTCTGCTTTCAATCCATAATTCTGGACCAAACAGCCCATTTTGGTATCTGGGCTAAACACAAACGTTTCGAGTGAGATACAAATTCAGTTGCTATCTGTAAAGAATGCTCCATGCACCAATGGTTTTAATGATCCCTATTCCTAATTAACAACTACTTTCAGGTCCTGTGGATTTTTATTCAGGGAACATCTGGTTGTCCTCCTGATCAGAAGTATTAACTGGAAATCTTCAGCCCATGTACTGTTTACCTTTTCTCTAAACTGAAGGGAGTATCAAGTTGTATGCTTGCAACCACTCAAACTACTTATTCAAAGAAGGGAGGCATAATCACCAAGGGAATTTCATAGCTCAAGAATATTAATTTTCTTGGTCTTTGTCTGAAACTTACAGATGTCTCAATATTGCTCAATTACAGCATCCAACTTTTTCATTATGTCATAGCTCAAAATCATAACATAATGCAAGGTTCCTCATTCCTATATTTTATTGCATTAATTATCTGAAAGCAAATCTATGTGTTACCTTAATTATGTTCCAAAACATATACTTACTGATAATGACTTAGAGCAGTGATCCCTAATCTTTTTGGCTGCATGGACTGGCAGTGATCGGGAGTGGAGGGATTGGTTCATATGCTCTATCTAATCCCGCACATGTGCAAATGAATCTTCATGCGCTTGCCCGCAGCTTCCCAATATACCACAGCCCTGTAGTGGTCCATAGCCCAGGAATTGGGAAGCCCTGATTTAAGAGGAAGGAGGCATTTTGTGATAGAAATCAATAGGTAAGAATATTATTTTTAATAGTACTATCGGTTGGGGGTTTTTAAATTGGCTTTTAATTAGTTTTTAATTGGCTTTTATTGGTTGGTAATTTTAAATTGTTTTATTTTTAACATTTCCATAATTTAGTTTTAATTGGCCACTGATTTAATTTATTTTAACTGTATTTTAATTGTCATATTTTGCGTTTTTAGATGGCTGTGCACCGCCCCGAGTCCTTCGGGAGAGGGGGTGGTATAGAAATGCTGTTAATAAATAATAAATAAATAAATAAAATATTTTTATCTAAAATATTATTCATCAATAACAAAAAAATATGTATTTAAAAATTATGTGAAATTCAGAGCAGAATGGATGAACTGCTAAGGAACAAGTAGAGGTACCCACTTAAAGTGATGAGACATTAGCAACAAATTTTCCATTAAAAACTGAATGAACGCTGATTAGCAATACAGTGACAAGATTACCTTCAGATTATTAGTTCATTTTTATTCAGCTTGGAAAACTGGAAGCAAAACAGCCCTGAATTCTTTGGGTTTCCCCAAAACTAAAAAAGTTGCCCCAAAGAAAAGAACATATTGATGTGCAGAGAGAGAATGCTCGGAGCATACCTTCTCCTGAGAGTGTGAACATCAATATAATGTCCCTCCTAAATAAACGTGCTTACACCAGTGTAATTCAATACTATTTTCATCCTCTCGTTGAAAGGAGGATACCAACAAATTCACTTCAAAGAGAGGCTTTGTCCCTGCCATTCTGGAGCAGTTGAAACCGCAGGCCACGTGTTCCTGTACTGCTAATGTTATGATTAACTTGCATTTAATTTCATTTCATTTCTTCTTTCATATTATTTACCAAGATATAAAAGAAAAGTGTACTCCAATCTAAAGCAATAACTCAGTGCATTTGTATTATTGCCTTTATCTTGGTAAAGTAATATTATGATTTAGTGATTATAACACATTTTAGCACTTTAATACTTGCATTTTATTCCTACATTTTAGTTCATCCTAATTTAATCAGAAGTTTTCATATATTTCTATTTGAACACTATTACAAAAGTATATACTATCCTGGTCAGCGAACACAATAAAGATGTTCTGTTCTTTCCTGTCAATGCTAATTTTGAAGAGACATGGATGTCTCTTCATAACCAACCTGCTTTCTCCAACTTACCTCACACTTAACAACACTTAAGAGTTACAGAATGATTGAACAAAGGTTCAAAACATTTGAGAATGGAGGGAGAATGCAAGATACTATTGGCAGAAGAGGGTACAGGAAAAAGAGAGTAAGTCAAAGACTTTTAAGAGTAGATCATCCTTGCACAATCAACCTTGATTTGAATGAATAATACTGAGGCTATGTTTCCATAACACACTTATTCATAATTCACTGAACAATGATTTACTGACTTACCCAAGTGCTTCATTTTGAACTAATTGAAGTTTCCAGATCATTTTCAGAGACAGTCTAAGTTCAATGTATTGCAGTAATTCGACTAAGAAATTACTAGACTGTGAATAACTGTTATAAAGCTGTTTCAGTCCGATAAGGTCACACAGTTGGTAAATCAACCAAAGCTGATAAAAGGCATTCCAGGATACCAAGGCCTCAAGTGGCAGGGATAGATCTAGGAGCACCCCCAAATTGTGAACTTGCTTCTTTAGGGCAAGTTCAGACTCCTCCAGGAAAGGCAGGGCACAACTCAGTTGTATAGATGCATCATCCACAAACAACATCTCCAGCTTGACTGGACCAAGTCTGTTTACTGACCAGAATTCAATCCATTAGCACAGGTTCCAAACGCCAAGTGGTTTACCTATGTTGCATTCCCTGTCTTTTCCCCATTGCAGGTCCCCCCACAAGGCAACTAAGGCAGTCTCTGTTCCATACCTAGGTCTGAAACGAAAAGGGACCTGGAAAATCAGCTTCATTCAAGACAGCCTGGAATTGATTTGCCATAGCCTTCTCAGGCTCCTTGAATTACCATTAGAATTTCCAGTTGATGTTTTCTTCCAAAAAACCTCCATTTCACTTTTCTAATGTCAATTAGTGCTTTATCTTGTCTTTCCCCTACCAATATAACCTGTGATTTTAGACCTGCTGGAGCCCTACTTTATGACTGTAACCTTAATCTTTCAATTTCTATTCATGGCTTTTTCTAGCCTGTAAGTCTCAAACAATGAATGGTTGCCATTTATTTTAATACTTCAATATCTGACTCCTATATTTAACAAAAAAAAAACCCAATCCCAATCATTGTCCCAGTAATACTAAACTGTACATTAAATTATCTTCAGTGGATTTATATTTTGCAAAGCAGGATCTGTTGCCAACTTTCTAAAATCTTGTTGCTCATGGGATATAAATATATTTTTAAAAATGCTCGGGTTGAGGAAACAAAGCCTTGTACAAGGAAATCAATCTCAAAATATCCTCAGGTAAAGTATGCACTTGGACAGAAAATGATGTGACAGAACTATAATGAAATTTAGCACAGCATAAGGAAAAAGTACAATTATTTCATACCTAATAAACTATTTACATACATACCCTTTTGCAGTGGCATCATGGGTGTGTATTTTTTAAAAGTAGAACTATTTTCTTTTGCAATATATCAGGGGTCAAGCCTATGATATTTGAACTGAAGAAAAAAAATATATTTGTTCCTGTTTTCACTAAAATATATCACATGTCCATAAAAAAATCTCAACAAAATTTCTGTGCAGCTAGATCACTAAGGTCACCCAACTAAAATATTCTGGGAAATTTACAAAATATCAAGTATATATAATTAAAACACTGTCATTCCAGGCCTGGGAGCACAGCCAAGTCTTAAGAAACTTCTAGAACACTGTTGAATGATTACATTTATATGCTACCCAATTCCCAGTGACTAGGAGAGAAATCTGGAGTGTGAAAGCCGTAAGTATCTCCAGATAATGCTTTTTCCCCAAGGCAGAGACTGTGACAGAGAAGGCACATTTTCATAGTCGCACAACATGACAGCATTTAATTGAAGAGACCTGGAGCATACCTACTCTGCCTGAGCATACCAGGTGGGCAGAAACAACTGGAGATAATCCTTCAGATTGCCATGAAGCAGTTTCTAGGTAATGATTAATACTTTGACTTGCACCTGGAACCAAATATCAGTTAAATATTATGGCATTTTCCCTATAAGAAATGGGTACAACTCATGTTAAAGTAATGACATATAGCATAACTTGATGTGAAAACAGCAATGTATTCAGCCTACAGTAATGGATGAGAGCCTGCAGAAATCTGCAATAGTTTCTCCCTGCACTTTTCATGCTAGATGTCACTTACTATAAGCAATCATCTAATCCCATCATCCAGATGGGTGCTTTTCAGATTTGGAGAGGAAACCCCCCAAAAGCATAATATTTAAAAGGGGGAAAACAAATATTTCAGTATGGAGAAACAAAGAAGGGCAAATTATCTGAGACATTCTTGTGCTAGCATTAGGATTTTATTTAGACAGTATATACTATGCATAAGCATAAACCATGATAAAATATTAGTGCAGGCACAAAACAGGAAAATAAAAAATGCCCAGGTTTAGGGGAATTGCATTAATCAAAACATGTTTAACAAAGCTATATTGGGCCATCCAACTTGGTTTCCTAATCTTTCCAAAGGTACAATTTGCAATCTTCTCTGTCACAATCTCTTTATAAAACAAACAGAAAAAAAATGTGACAATAAAAGCAACCAAATTAAAAGCTTTTGCATGATGGTGAGATTGAAATGAATCAACTTTGAAATCTTTATAATTTAGCCCACTCCTTGTTCCCATTTGCTTTTTGTTATTTAAAATTATTTTTTAAAATATGTATTACATTCTGAATCTTAGTATTGATCTTTCATTTTGGACAATTATGTGACAATTATGTGACCACAACAGCATGGCCACAAGGCAGTGAAATTTTGCCGAATTTCAGTCCCACAAGAGTCATGGGTCCCAGATTTTGGATGCATTCTGTAAATTAGCCAGTTTGAGGTACATTAATTAAAAAACTTGCCCAATGAAAGTTACAAAAAAAATCAAAGGAGAGCATTAGTAGTATTATACTACTAAGGTACTGCATATGGATGAGGCGAAAAAAGTGGAAATTAAACAGAAAAAAACACAAAAAGACATTATGGAAGAAAAACTCCTGAATTCAATTTACAAAGCAAATAATTATTTATTTTGAACTCATAAGGGTCCCTATTTCTTTCCAGGTATTGTACCTCGTGATCCTAAGTATATACTGATTTGGTTCAGCAAGAAAAAAAATAGTAAAACTTCATGATCTTGCTTCATCTGTTTACAATACATAAATCACTTATTTTCAATTTTGGACACTTCACACTTCCCTTCCTGTGGATGCTAGTCAGGAATTTAACTTACCCTTGAAAAAGCACAGATCTGCTGTAATTTATTAGCAATATACAGAACATATAAAACAAGTTGGGGATATATATAACCGAAAAAGCCCCTACCTTTGGGAATCTAAGTGTTGAATGATGAGGAACAATAGTAAAAAATAAAACAGGAGTCTGTTCAAAATACATATTTTTCCTCGATGTGTTCTACAAAGGCAGCGGTCCCTCTAGATTACTGCTCCAACACCAAAATCCTTCAGTACTAAGTACTAATGCAGAGCTTGCAACTGTGAATTGAGCTGACTTAGACAAAAGCCCCACTGAACTTACTTCCGAGTAACCATGCAGAGGACTAGGCTGATACTTATTGGGCAAGTTTAACTGGTTTCAGCGCAACACAACCCTCTGCAGGTAGACTCCAAAATGAATCCTTCGGGATTCACGGAGGTTGCTTATTGTTGGGCCAACGTGTGCAGAGCCGAAGACAATTGCAAGTCAGGAAACAAACGATGCGGGCAAAGAAAGACCGCTTGCTTATCGCGGGCGGCCAGACTCAACACATCCGGGTCTTCCCAGATGCAGCCGGGAAGGGCCTATTAGTGAGGAGTTTCTGCGCCTGCGCACTGAGACCAGAGAAAAATTCCTAGAGTAGTTGTTAACAACGTGTTATTATTTTAACGTCTGTATGTTCTAGCAATGGCATATTTCTCCATTCAAGAGAAATTCGAGAGCGATCATTTATATAAGTCTCCTGCGGGCCCATGTTTTAGTAACTGAAATCTGAACGCCAATTTGAGTAGACCAATCAATACAATTCCTTCGATCAACAGTTTTGGTCATGCTGAAAAACCGGCACGAAAAACGACAGCCGGCTTGTTCTTTATTCCTAATGCGTCATTGTCAGTTCCTGTCTTCACATCCGGGTAATTGAGCCCGTTAGCGCCATCTTGATTCCCGATACGTACAGCGTTCGCCATCTTGGTTGCTTTTTCAGTCACGCCACCCGCTGGAAATTTAAATTGGCGCCATTTTGGGATAGTACATTTCTATTATCCGGTGATTTAATAAAATTTGGTTTAATCGGGAAAATACAGCAGGAACCTAACACGGAAGTTTCTTGATTCTAACGAAGCTGTTTTTGCTGAGGGTTTGGCCCATCCGGGTATATATGAGGCAGCCATCTTGAATGCGTATATGTCCGCACCATCCGGGAATACAAGAGTCGCCATATTGAATCTCATATAACACAGGGCGGCGACATACGGGCATTGGAGAACGGCGCCATTTTAATGCTGGAAAAGGAGGGAAATACATCCGGGAACTTAATGGGACATTTGTGCTTTTTTTAAAAAAAAAAATTAGGATAGTGATAGCAAAGGGGAGGATCCAAAATGGCAGCTTCCAGGAAAGCATGAAATCTGAATTTTATCACCATTCCTAATGTTATATAAACCTGCCTAATTCCGAATCGTATTATTTAATTCCTTGAAATTCAGGTTAAGATTCAGGACCAGAAATATTTATAGAAATCAAGATCACTTTTGCGGAAAATAAATGTAGGTGTATTACTGAGCACGAGTAGGTCATGGGTGCCGTCTTAACCGCTGGATGACACGCGAACATCCAATAAATATTATTCACGTGCATCCACGAAACGAACACAGCGTCAATTTTTATCCTCAAAGATGGCGGCGCCCATAAGCGTTGCTATGCAGTGAAGCATTTGCTGAGAGGTGGAGGCCTATTGCACCTCCCCAAAGCACTCGTGGCCGGTACTAGTAGCGAAGCCGATTATTGGAGGAGCAGATTTTTTAAAAATGCAAGAGGGGCGGAGTTTTGTATTAAAAATGGCAACACACACATATAACATTCGGAGAGTTTATTACAGCTTACAGCTGGGAAAGACGCTGACAATCGTGTTGAGCTTCCAATAGTAATAATAATAAAAAGTAGGGTGAAGTTGGCCCAGAATTTCCCCTCCGCACGCTTCGCAAAAGAAAGAGGGGGACTTTGAGGTCCCCCAACATGGCGGTGCCCAAGCAGCCCTGCCCACCGAAAATGGCGGCGCCCTAGTGGGAGGGGTTCCGTACAGAGGCCTCGTTTTGGCTCCGCCTTCAGGCGCTGCCGAGGAAGAGAGACTCCTCACAGGCGCAAGATGGCGGCTCCCAGGGCGGCGTGAAGGCGCCCGGAGCCCGTAGCTTGCCCATCGGTGCCGTACAGCGGGGCTGGATCGAGCTGCCCGTTGCGCTTGGAAGCCGGAGGGAGAGCGCCCTGGCTTAGAACTCCGGGCTGGGGAGTAGGCAGGATCAGCGGGGAAGACGCGCCGGGTGGGGGGACGAGGGGGAGGCGGCTTCTCCCTCTCTGCGGCCGCCATTTTCCGTCCGGGCAACACAAGATGGCGGCTCCCAGGGCCGGGCTCTGAGCGGGGGCCGGAGGGGGGCGGCAGAGGGGCCCTGTTACGAGGGGGGAGGAGTAACTGCCCCACGCGGGGTAGTTCCCTCGCAGGGGGAATTGGTGTTGGTTTTGAAAAGGCAGGAGGCAATTTGGGGTAATTTTGTATCGGCCCCTCTATTATTGCAAGGGTGGGTGTCTGCTCCATAGAGATTTCTGTATTCCGGTCGTGTGTGGTGGGGGGAGAAATACGGTCATCGAAACTCATTGTCGGAAAGGGAGCCTTAGGAGTTTCTCAGCAACGGGGTATGCCTCTTAAGCTGTGACTGCCTCACGAAATAAAAAGGGCAGCTACTTGTCCCGCCAAGAGTTTTTCTGGGGGGAGGGGGGGAGGATTTTTTTTTTTTTACTTTTCTTTTTCACAACTACTCCGAATTAGTTTGTTTGCAGCAAAGGAGGTGACTGTGACCCGGTGCCCGCGGTGAGGGGGTGTCTTAGTAGAGGATTCGCGGGCGTCTTGCCTCACTGGGGAGGAGGACTGCTTTGCTCTGTCCTCTGAAGAAAGTAAATCTGGTGTTGCTTCCACCAACAGTCTTATACCTCGAAAGAGGTAGAGTGCATGTGGCTTCGGGGGATCTTTTTTGAGCCACCGTTTGGGAAGCAGAACTGATAAGGAAGCCCCTTACAACTCTGCTGTTTTAGAGGACTGATTGTTAGAAAGGACGCTTATTGAGAGTTAGGAGGTGCTTTCTATGGCCTCTCCTGTTGTCCCTAGTGGGGGCTCCCCAACAGGTGGTGGGGCCACTGCAGGGCTGCTGCAGCCCCGCTGGAAGCGTGTGATTGGGTGGTCAGGCCCTGTGCCTCGGCCCCGACATGGACACAGAGCTGTGGCAATCAAAGAGCTGATTGTGGTCTTCGGAGGGGGCAATGAGGGCATCGTGGATGAGTTGCATGTCTATAATACAGGTAAGGGGGGGCCTGAACGGGCAACAGTATTTAGGGTAATGGTAGGACCAGGGCATTACCCCATTTGGGTCCATTGGGCAAAAGATTGTCTATAATTGGTCCCAGAGTGTAGTTCTCCCATGAACAGGATCTTCAATATCTCTTGCATAGAAAAAGTATCTGCAACTACTGTTGTATATTAGCAAGTTTCTATAAGACTCATTACATTTGTTTAACTGCTTTCATTTTCCCAAAGTGATTGGTGTATGGAAACATATGTGATAGAGGAGAAAACTGTAAAGATGAAACAATGGTAAAGTCCTGTTTCTCTTGAATTTTCTTCAGCCTTTTCAATGTGATAACTGGCATGTGCCTTGGAACAGCTTCTATTAGATGGAATTCCAGCACCTTCACATTGGAGACTTTTTCCGATTTACATGCTTGTATGCTTGGCTTGTGTAGCAATTGCTTTATCTTTGCAGAAAAGACATAAAAGCAAGGTTTTTTGCGGAATGCCCATCAGACTAGCAGTAGCGTACCTCAGGATTATTTTGTCAAAACCATAGGAGTTCATATCATCGGTCCAACAACAATGTGGGAGGTAGAGGAATGAATACTTGGCAAAAAGAGAAAGATCTCTGCCAGCTTGATTGAAAGTGAAAAAAATCTAGAGAACTATTCTTCAATGAATCCTGTGAACCAGTTTTGAACATAGTGTAGGGTGCTTTAAGGACACAAAGTTCTTGCGCTTTCATATTAACCTGCCGCTTTGTGAGTAGCCATGCAACTTTGCTTGGCATTGTAATTTTATCTCCTCCCAGTGTTAATACACTATTTTCCCTCATGGACTCTCATGCACTCATGTGATGAGATGGCGGGGCAGTGCTAGAAGGAGCTTTTCTTCCCCAAAGACTTGGCGCCTAAAATTTAACTTTCGAATGCTACAGCTTTTAACTCTTTGTGGCCTGTTTTCCTTTTTGGCTTAGATGCATAAGAATGCAACTGAACTGGGCTGACAGTAATGCTGTGGTAGGGAGCAAATGCTGGAACATTTCACCTTATAGCTAATTTAGAGGGGTCAGTTTATCTTGAGTACTATTGAGTACTATTCGTCTCTAGTCTCAATTCTGGTTTGAAATTGCCTAAAATAATTCAGCATCCTGGGTTTATTTCTAGTGTCAATTGGAAAAGTTATGTTCCCTGCAGATATGTGCCACACCTAGTCTTTATATGTTTTAATTAAAGGTTAGAGGCTTGCAAAGTTAAGGCTTTACAAATTGAGGGGAGGTCTAGATAGATGGTCTCAAGACTGATGGTGTTCATTTAGATTGCTTTGGATTCATTCCAAGAGACCACAGTTCCACGGGAATTAGCACAGTTTTTCTAGAGAAAAGAGGGTTAGTTGGTAAAGATAGGACTTGGTTTACCTCTCATTCTGTCTTTCAATCTCTCTAACATGCCACAGTAATATTAAGACATATACTCTGTCAGTAACGGAAATAGTAAAAGTAGCCTTGCCAGCATAAGGTTGCAGAGGAGAGCTACAAATGAAGATATTAGCTTTGAAAATTAAATGGAAGAATTCAGGTTTCATATTGTTAATGAACTCATAAACCCTCATATGACATTGGAACCTAATCATGTTTTAAACTATGAAACTGTTAAAATAGACATAAGTGAGCAAAAGTTCAGGCTCATTGTGTATTCTGAAAAAAAATCAAACTCAAAAGTCAAAGCAGAAAAATTCTAACAAAAGTATTCAGATAATTTTTAGTTTTTGTTTGAAATTGGCATTTTCTTGCATGAATAAATGTTTCCCTCTTGGAAAATGCATTCTTGTATTCAATATCATACGGTATAGATTATTTTGCTTTCTGCTTTTTGTATCTTTAGTGCTTTCATGCCACTGCTATGTTGCTGCAAATACAACCAATATGAAAATATATTTTAGTAACTAACAAACCAAGTACTTGCCAAAAAAAAAGTTTGAAGTAGAAGTGCTAGATTGGGAGGCCTGTCAAAATCCCAGTAAGTGCTAGTGCAATGCGGGCTAAACAGAAGGGACTGACTATAACTAGTTAAGTCCAAGAATAAATGTGAGGAATGAAGCAGTATGTTGACTGGCAAGCACATGCAGAAGGGAGTATGCCTTCCTCCTCCACTTTTAGTGTCAGCCACAGCATCTAGATATATCCTTTGGTTAGGAGTCCTCTTACTGTGTAACTAGAGCGGGACAGAAGTGGGTGGTTCTCAGCTTCCTGATTGGCAGCTGCCTCATCTCTCATCTCCTGATAGGTTGCTTCCTCTTGCCTGCTCATTGTAAACAGTTCAGTGCCCATGCCTCTTACTGTTATCTGCTGCGTTCATCCAGAAATTGTCCCAAAGCAGGAAGGAAGGTTTTCTTTTCTCTGACATCCTTTACTATCGCAGGCTGCTTCCTTTATTTTATGCTCCCTCAATTTAGATTTTAGCTATCCTTAAAGACTGCCTTTTTTTAAAAGCATCCAGCGTGAAGCGGAATTGTTAGTTGAGAGAGCAAATAAAAATAAATTACAATGACAGCAATCTCATTTTCACCACACACACAAGAATAGCTTCTGAAGTGAGTGTGTGTAGTTCCAATTGTTGTAGAGGTTCTTTATTTGATAAAATAGTTAAGAGGGAAAGAGTGAAATCCCAACTGTCCATCCCTCAGTTGCTTCCAGAATGTTGTCACATGAAGCTCTATTGTATTTGAATGTAAGCTGTCCTTCATATTTATTTCTTTTTTTCCAGCTACAAACCAGTGGTTCATCCCAGCTGTGCGTGGAGACATTCCACCTGGTTGTGCTGCATATGGTTTTGTTTGTGATGGGACTCGTCTCCTAGTATTTGGTGGAATGGTTGAATATGGCAAGTACAGCAACGATCTGTATGAATTGCAGGTGAGTGCTTGTCAACTTTGTTCTTTATCTTAATTTGCATTACTTGCTTAGGTTAATAATAATTTGATCCATTATTATTCTAGGCCAGTCGTTGGGAATGGAAGAGACTGAAGGCCAAGATGCCCAAGAATGGGCCCACACCATGTCCACGCCTTGGCCATAGCTTCTCGTTGGTGGGCAACAAATGTTACCTTTTTGGGGGATTGGCCAATGACAGTGAAGATCCTAAGAATAACATTCCCAGGTACATTGATATGATGTGCTTCTGCAGTCAAGGTACAATGACTTTTTGCCAGTTTAGATCAGAAGAAACAGGTTTTGTGTAATGTTGTAATGAACTATGTTGTATTTTATTTTCCCTTCTCCGATTTTTAAGAAACTATCCCAAGTGGTATTAAAACTAGCAAAAAAAGAGAGAGATACAATTTCTCACCTGCCTTTCACACATGTTCTCGCTGTTTTTTTTTTACAGGTATCTAAATGACCTCTATACCTTGGAGCTGCGGCCAGGATCTGGTGTGGGGTCCTGGGACATTCCCCTCACCTATGGTGTATTGCCTCCACCACGAGAATCCCATACTGCTGTGGTCTACACAGAAAAAGACAACAAAAAATCCAAACTGGTCATATATGGGGGCATGAGTGGTTGTCGTCTTGGTGATCTCTGGACACTTGATATCGGTAAAAGCAACAAAGTTGAGTGGGGACAGATTTTAAACAGGCTTTTAGATAGAGCAGGTCCTAGGACACAACAATTTTAGTTCTATCTAAGCGCTAGCCACTTTGTATGTGTACTATGTCTTGGAACACTGAGAAGCAGGACTTTTTGGAAATAATGACCTCTGGTATGTTTTCTTCCTCTAGATTCTATGACGTGGAACAAGCCCAACCTGAGAGGGGTGGCTCCACTCCCTCGTAGTCTGCATTCAGCCACAACCATTGGGAACAAGTAAGCTCTGTTCCTATCCTGACATGTTTAAGACTGGTTTCTCACCCAGATTTTAATTTTTCTTTCTTTCTTTGGCAGAATGTATGTATTTGGTGGCTGGGTGCCCCTTGTTATGGATGATGTCAAAGTGGCTACACATGAAAAGGAATGGAAATGCACAAATACTCTGGCGTGTCTCAACTTAGGTATGTGAGGATATAAAGGAAGGGCCTCTTTTAACCTTAATTGCTCTGTACTCTACTAACAAGCCTGACCTTTTGTGCATGTCATCAATGCAGACTCGATGGCTTGGGAGCCCATTCTGATGGACACACTGGAAGAGAATACTCCACGGGCACGTGCAGGGCATTGTGCTGTGGCCATTAATACCCGTTTGTACATCTGGAGTGGTCGTGATGGCTACCGTAAAGCCTGGAACAACCAGGTTTGCTGCAAGGATCTCTGGTATCTTGAGACTGGTAAGAAGGCTAGGTAGAAATACTGCAATGGGGATCCTATCTACATATTTATATATTACTCAGGCTTCTATGATGTTGTAATCTGTTAAATCTCATGATAGGCTCATGCTGTTTGTCTGGACTCTCCTAATTTTATGTATTAGATTTTTTTTATCCTGCCTTTATTACATTATAGTAACTCAAGGCAGTGAATATACCTCCTTCCTCCTCCTATTTTCCCCACAAAAACAACCGTTTGTGGTAGGTTGGGATAAGATGTGATTGCCTTAAAGTCACCCAGCCAGCTTTCATTCCTAAAGTGAGACTAGAATTCAGTCTCCTGGTTTCCAGGTTAGCACCTTAATTATTATGCAAACCTCTTAATTTCTTAATTAGAAAGTATTTAAGATGTTGAGAGTTATCAGCTGTCATGGGAATATAAACTGCCAATATTTCAACAAAGTGGTTCTCTGTGGAGGGAAAGTAAAATATGGTACAACAGTGAAACAAGTTGCTTCCTGAAGTACATATTTCAGGAAGGTCTGTATTTGTGATTTTTTTAAACGTGTCAATGTTGTTTTCATATTGGAACCACGTATAGTGGTATTGCTCTGGGTGTGTTTTCTGCATTTTTTTGTTTCTATAAACCAAGACTCCAAAACGTTTGGATCTGTAGCCTCACACTGATTAAGTGCACTATGGATAATAGCAGTGTTACATTGATGGTTCTTATCCCACAAAACATAAGCAGGGTGTCTAAAAGAGGACCAGCAATAGAACTAAACTAGATCCTGTTGAGATTGTATGAGTTTTATATCATGTTTTCTATAAGTAACTTCTAAATTAAATATTTTAATTATAATTGTAGAAGATTCCATAAGTATCCCTTTCTTGGGTTTTTTTTTTTTTTTGGTCGATGAAACAGTGTAACTGCAAACTTCTCAGTCTCAAGCTTTTTAGAAAGCAGAAGGAATTGCTTTTCCTAGTTTTAAAAAACATTTAGCCAAAGGCATTTTGTGGGAATTAAAGTGATAAGCAGTTAGAATCTCAAATGGTACTTTATCACCCTATCAAAAGAAATAAAAAAAAAAAGATGTTTGAGGAAGAAACAGCAATGTTTTGGTGCTGTATTGTGTTGGCAGTATCTTCAGGGGAAAAAAAATCTAATCAGTATCCTTTCGAGTGCGCGTTTAAAATGGTATGGAAAACTTGTTTTCTCTGGAATGCTAGAGTTTGTGCTCTCACGACAGATAACAGTGGGGCAATTTTCCTAATACCATCTATCCTTGTTCTCTTTTACCCACAGAGAAACCTCCACCCCCTTCACGGGTTCAGCTGGTTCGTGCCAACACCAATTCCTTGGAAGTGAGCTGGGGTTCTGTCCCAACTGCGGATACTTACCTACTCCAACTGCAGAAATATGACATCCCAGCTGCCTCTTCACCAGCTGCTAATCCTGTGCCCTCAGTGCCTGTCAATCCCCCCAAGAGCCCTGCTCCTGCTGCCGCTGCACCTGTCCCTGCCGTGCAGCCTCTGGCACAAATGGGTATCACCCTTCTGCCACAGACCACAGCTGTTGCGGCCACTGCTGCCACTGCTGCCGCCGCCGCTGCTGCTGCTGCTCCTGCCCCACCAACCACAACAACCATCCAGGTGCTTCCTACCGTGCCTACAAGCCCAATGCCAGGGCCTCCTGCAGCAGCTGCCGCTGCTACTCCTCGTCCACAAAGTAAGGTTTTTTTAAATTTTACAGTCAATTATATTTTTTTCCTTTCAAAAGCTGGACTAATTGTGGACAGCCCTTGAAGTCTCCTCATTAGCAGGCGCCTTGCTTTAATAAGAGCACCACCTTCAGTTCCCCCCACAAAAAAGTGGGGAGGGACATCTGGTAAAGGGTATTTTTTTCCTTAATGTCGCTCTTCTGAAATTCTTTTTCTTAAGAATTATCTTTTAAAAATTTAATTCCTTTTAGTAGGGAACAAAGTAAATAGAGTGGAGTTGAACACAGTGTACTTTCAGGTTCATATTTTAACAAATATTCTCACAATCCTTTATTTTTCTACTTGCACATTCCAAAAATTCAAAGCCATGCAACTGAGAGCTTTTCACCTTTTTCCATATGAGGAAAAAGCTGAGCTTCTGATGCATGTGTAATCTGAAAATTGTTTCAAAGGAAAAAGATTTTAAATTTAAAATGAGATGTTTCAGCAATTCCAGAAGTGTTTCATGCTTGTAGTGGTGTTATTTGAATAGCTATTTAGAATTTGGAGCATGTTCTATCTTGCCAAGCGCATGGGTCAATTAAAAATGTAGTTTCCAAATTAACTGCATTTTTCTAGGATAGAATTTTTGGAATCCCATAACTGGAATAGGTAGAAATCTATATTTTGGATGCACATGTGTCAAAATTAATTTAGAAGTGTTGCTTTAGACATCATTTGCCATTTTGTGGCTTCTCTGTCAAGTCATAATGTGATTCTTAGAGCAACTGCCACTTTGGAAAGCTGGAAAAAAGACAGACTACTTGGATAATTAATAAATGCTCTGTTTATATGAAGCCCATAGTACTTCTGAAACATTTTGGTACACACAGCCTTTATTTATATGTAGTCTAAAATTTCACCTTATTTTCTTTCTGCAGCTGTTCCAGCTGTGCTGAAGGTCACTGGCCCACAAGCTACCACAGGAGCACCACTGGTAACAGTGCGATCAGCAGGACAAGCTGGGAAAGGTCCAGTGACCGTGACTTCTTTGCCAGCTGGGGTACGCATGGTGGTACCCACACAGAGCACTCAAGGAACGGTAAGTGAAGGCAGGAATGATGGGGACCTGTGCTGAAAGAAGGAATTTGTCCTGTCTTGGCCGTCTATGTCATTAATACACTGCCATTGTTATTTACATGGAATCCTAGTGGTATTATAACTCACTAGCTTTTTTCCTTAAACTTAGGTGATTGGTAGCAGCTCCCAGATGAGTGGCATGGCAGCTCTGGCAGCTGCTGCTGCAGCCACTCAGAAAATCCCACCATCCTCAGCTCCCACTATGTTAAGCATGCCTGCTGGTACTACCATAGTTAAGACTGTCGCAGTGTCCCCAGGCACCACCACATTACCCACCACAGTTAAAATGGCTTCTTCTCCAGTCATGGTGAGTATCCATGGCATATTTGTTTCTTTGTTTTATTAAATCTATATGCCTCCTATCTCACTCTGAAAAGCTACTTGGGACATCTTACAAAATCATAAATACAGAAAATATTAATTAACGATATTAAATACAAAGGCAAGAGGCAGTCTCTTCTCAATCAATACACCAATCACCTCCAATGATGAACATCCCCATGAAGACCTCAGGCTAATTGGCAGAGTCAGGTTTCCAGCCCTTCCAGGGCACCAACACATTGGGGATTGGCTTCACTTTACTTAGGCAGGGAGAAATTTCCAAGAACGGGGGCGACAGGAGAAAAGGCCACACCATTGTGAGCTGAAACTGACCAATAGAGATTGTACAATGCCCCCTCCTGCCTGATCATTGAGGTAAGGCAACCTCAGTTAACCTGACCTGTATCATGAAACACTTTAAAGGTGATAACCAAACCTTGAATTGGACTTAGAAGTAATACTCCCATGGTATGAATGATTCACCAGTTTTGTTGGAATTAGTACATGACAAAAGGGATAGGGCAAACACTTTGGGCCCTGGATTTATATTTGTTAGACCAAGTTCTATCTGTAATAAAAAGGTGGGAGGATTCATATTGTCTTCACAGATTCTAAGATGCTTTTTTTAAATACTGATCTTGTTTGACAAACAGGTGAGCAACCCAGCCACCCGCATGCTGAAGACAGCAGCTGCCCAAGTGGGCACCTCAGTCTCTTCGTCCACCACTAACACACCTACCCGGCCCATCATCACCGTGCACAAATCAGGCACTGTCACTGTAGCACAGCAGGCCCAGGTGATGACGACCGTAGTGGGTGGGGTAACGAAGACCATCACATTGGTGAAAAGCCCTATCTCTGTGCCTGGAGGAAGTGCATTGGTAAGCTTAGCTCTTTTGAATAGGGGATGAGGATGCTGGAAATGGCAGGTTTCTTTCTGTCAACTTGCTCTTCATATAAGTGAGCATTTTCAGGAGCCCTTAGCTTTTTTATGTAATGCTGAGCAGATGGTCTCATTTAACAGGCTATTCATAAGTGATTGCTGGGTATTTTGTTGGTCAAATAATTGCTGAGTGAATTAGAGCAAGGGGACCATGTCCCTTTATATCAGAAGGTGTAAGGAGTCTTAAAACAGACTTTCTCTCTTTCTTTGTGGGGGAGCAGATTTCCAATTTGGGAAAAGTGATGTCTGTTGTGCAGACTAAACCAGTCCAGACATCAGCTGTAACCGGCCAAGCATCAACTGGTCCTGTGACTCAGATAATCCAGGTAAGAACGTACAATGAAAGAGCAATGCCAGATGTAACCCCAGTCCCTAGGGTACTTCCCAGAGTGTATGACATTCTCACCCCATATTGCTTATATGCCTCCTCTTCTTTGCCTGCCATGTTTTTTTTCTCTAGTATATTTTCTGCTTGTGGAATGCAAGAATATTGAGACTTCCTGCATTGTGCTGATTCTTGGTGTTTTTTTTTTCCCTTTAAGACCAAAGGGCCTCTGCCTGCTGGCACTATTCTGAAACTAGTGACTTCAGCAGATGGCAAGCCCACCACAATCATCACCAGCTCTCAGGCAGGTGGCACAGGTACTAAGCCTACCATTCTGGGCATCAGCAGCGTGTCACCCAACACAACCAAGCCTGGTACCACCACTATTATCAAGACCATCCCCATGTCAGCTATTATTACGCAATCAGGTGCCACAGGTAGGAAATGGAATTTGATTTACCGTAGCAATTATCATCCTGCTTCACTCTGTGGTCCACTGGGTTGTACAGCAACCAGTGAGATCACAGCATGGTTGTTGGGAATGGGGAGAGAGAATGTGTGTGTGTATTCAGATTCTACTTTTTATTTTCAGGTGTTACTAGTACTCCTGGGATTAAGTCTCCCATCACCATTATCACCACAAAAGTGATGACCGCTGGCACTGGTACACCCGCCAAGATCATTACAGCAGTACCCAAATTAGCCACAAGTCATGGGCAGCAAAGCGTAACACAGGTGAGCTAGATGACAGGTTGGGAGATACTAGAAGCCCAGTTCTGACTTCAGCAGTTTAATATGAAAAATGTGTGTTTTCATAGGTAGTGCTTAAGGGAGCACCAGGACAACCTGGCACAATCTTGCGAACTGTCCCTATGGGTGGAGTACGACTCGTTACCCCTGTCACTGTGTCTGCAGTCAAGCCTACTGTTACCACTTTGGTAGTGAAAGGAACAACAGGTAAAGTTGATTAATCTGGAGGAAGAATTAATGGATGTAGAGTTTATGTTGAGTGCATTTGCTTTCCATAGTGCATTAGTGGGTAGATTGGCTGTTGGATATGTTTTTGGGCCTGTGGACATCTTCACACCTCACAAGATCCCCTGTGTGCTGCAAAACTGGCCTGCTAACTGTGTGTTTTTACCAGTCTATAGATATATGGCCTAGAAACATGCCCAGGACCTTCAGAGCCCATGTTTCTATGTACTAAGGTTACTGAAATTACCATGGATACCTCTTACAGAATTTTCTCCCAACTATGTTTTTTTTTTCTTTTAAGGAGTTACAACCTTAGGCACTGTAACAGGCACCGTTTCAACAAGCCTAGCTGGAACTGGGGCACACAATACTAATGCTTCCTTGGCTACACCTATTACCACCTTGGGGACCATTGCCACACTTTCCAGCCAGGTCATCAATCCAGCTGCCATCACTGTCTCAGCAGCACAGACAACCCTGACAGCAGCAGGAGGCCTCACCACTCCCACCATCACTATGCAGGTATGGTTTTGGCCTGGTTGAAAATTACAAGCAATGTTTCCCACAAAATGACGCACACTATTTTTTATTTATTTATTTAT
>JAEANM010004265.1:0-21049 GCA_017656035.1 Myanophis thanlyinensis
GAGTGAATGAGCATGTATGTGTATATGTATAGATATGCACACACACACACACACTCTTATATTGTGATGGGAGAAACTTGCAGATATATCAATAGTTGAGGAGGCACTTTTTCCAAATCCCCTTTCCTGCTGTCAGTTGTACTTTCTTAGAACTTGTAGAGGGCTGGAAATAGAGGTATCTATTTCTCATAACTGCTTCCACAGAGGGATCCCTCAACTTAGATTAAGAGTCTTCCATGGACAGGAAAAACTTTTGTATGTAACGTGATGCCTCGATCCAACCATCATGCATTGAGAAAATCCCCAGTCAATTTAAATGCTATTATATAACCCTATGCCATGATATGAAATGAAGGAGTTAAACAAAATATTTTAGATTTGTTTTAAATAGGCTTGTAAGCTAAGCAGTATTGTTTCTTCACAAACCAAATCTAGCATATTTCTTTAATACTTTTTTATTGCCTCCACACACATACATATCAGTACTATCATCAAGGAATTGTTCAGCCGTTCGTTTTTTAACCCATCTTGTGGTTCAAGTGAGATTGAATCTGAGTTTCAAAAACTTCCACATTCTTAAAAGAGCTTTTTCTAATCTGTAGAAATGTAGTTGTGTTTTCACAAACTGAAGCAAATGCGAAATGCACTTCTATTTGTGACAGCAGTGAAAGTGAAGAGAGTGATGGAATCAAGGTTATTCTAGATGAAATAACTGAAATATCCAAAGCTATTGATGGGCTGTTACTATTCTGTAGAAATAAGAAATTGGAGAGGGGAGTTTCATATGATAAAATGCAATGTGGGAACAGGCGTCAAAGTCTGCAATCATCTAAACTTGTCTTACACGTTGATGTAAGCAATGTAAACCTTTTAATGGAATGTCTGCAGTGGTCATTCTTACTACTGCTAGTTTTTGGTAAATGCAAATAATAAGTGTACATCTCGTGTTTGCTTAAAAAGAAGCTTCATAACTGAAAAGTGGGCGTTGACTTAGATACTATTTTTAATTGTTATACCATTATGCTGGTTATTGAAAGGTTGGTTTACATTTGGAACAAGTTAAAAATATATTAAATTAGTATACCTATTATACGATTAATTAAGCCACAATGATCTTACTATTATATACATATATAAAATTAATTGTCTCTTTGTAAGATTGTTTAAGGAAAAAATCTTTGATGGCTCAACAATGTGTAATGTTAATATTATACATACACTCATATTTGTATGTGAGTTTGCCAAAGTAATTTAAATCTACAAGAAACATTGCTACAAGAAGATACAGTATTGTTGTAGCAAAGTTTTGGTATTTGGTATATTTATGCAACATAGAGACAAAAATTTTAACCACCTTAATGTCTTCCCTCCAAGCTGATTTAGGAGTAACTAATCCATGCCCACAAATACATTTTGAAATTGTATTTCCTTGATAGGGTCACAAACTAAAGGAATTTAAATGTCTAAATTAGAGAAATGGAATAATAAAAGTATCCTTACGTCTTTGAAATGAATATTCAAAATACATCTGCCCACTGTGATATTAATATTTTACTAATATTTTATACGACCTAAAATTAATACTGCTAATTGCTTTGCATTGGGTTATGAGGAGCTGCATCAAGCTGAAATGAAAAATATTTTTGTATGTGTTTCATTCTGTATAAAACATGAAAATGTGTTTCAGGCATAATGTCATATAAAATGATAAGTGTTATGGATGTCATATTTTATGGAGAAATATTTTCTTACTATTTGCTAAAAATTGGGGAGAAAAATGTAACATTTCCTGTTTTCTAATTCAAATTGCTTTCATTGTAAATAAGAGCAATAGGGTAATAGTTTTGTGCCAATGTATTTTTTTTTAATGTTGAAAATTATAACTATTTAAGGTACTTTTGAAGATTTGCTTCATGCAGAAATCTAGGACTCTAAGACTTGTTAAAATGGTTTTTGTTTTGTTTTGCTATTTAAGTTGTGTGGTTTTGGGGTGAATAAGGTTATACCAAGTTAAATAAAAAGTATCCATGGTCATTTTCTGAGGAATACAACTGGCTAATTGCACCACTTAGAGAATTCCCTCCAAATCTGAGTGGAATATGCATCTCTAGTCACAGAGCCATTCACCATTTGCTTATATTGTGGCAGATCTCAGATGCATTAAAATAGCCATGTCCCTATGTTTTTATTAGTAGTACTAGTATGTGAAGAAAATTATTCTTTGTATAGTTGATGGAAACATTTGGACAAGTAACTTTAGGATAAAAATTGGACTATGTTAAATTACAGCATTACCTGCCATTATAGAAACAAACGCCACCATGTACTCTGCAGGCCAAAATGTTTTTCCATTTTAATTCCCCTCCCCCTAAAATCATGATGCAACTTTTATCAACAACTTTATGTAAAGATTTCACAAACATTTTCTACTTGTAAAATACACATTAATACTAATATCTTCAAGTGCTGTAGTAGTAGTAGTATCCTGCAATTAATTATTTAGAAATGTTGCCCTCCTCTAATCAGAAGGCCCAAAATGCAAGTGAAGAGAGCTGGAGAGTGATTTTTTTGATAGAACTAGTGTAGATGGCACTTCGTTGGAAGCAAAGTACAGATTAGAAGGCAACATCTATGGGAGGTGCAATGAATTGCTTTAGTTGCAGCCATGTAGGGAAGATAAGTAGTAGAGAGAAAGTGGGATATCAGAAATTTTTACATCTCGTGGAGGCAAATTCCCTTAGATTTTTAGAAGGGTTCTGCTTGATGGGCAAAATTACAACTATGCAGGCCTTCTGTTGGCAATGGATGATTCCCAGGCCCCTGAGAGTCGTATAGCATGTCTGTTCAAGACACTGTATTAAGCCATATATATTTCATTCAAGTGTCCCTCTTCACTGTGACTAAGCTGTCTACAAGGAATGTAGACATCTGGTATTAGTAATTTTAAATTAATGTATAGTTGACAACAATCACAAATTATTTTGATTTCTATGTTTTAAAATTATATCTGTATATCTCCACATGATGTAAACCATATTGACCAGAATATTTTCTGCATATGTATTCCACCCATACACAAGATTAGTATATTGGCCCATAAATTAACCCCCTAAATAAATAGAAAGTGTATAAAGTAGCAGGAAAGAACTTGTCTTGCACTAGTTATTAATAATTTTCTAGCTTTATAAAAGAGCAGAGGACCAGAAGAATTCTTTTTTTCTTCTATAATCCCTATGAATTTTACAATAAGGCTTTTCACTGAAGAAAAGTTCCAGTAAAGATATTTCCTCCTCTCTATGCAGCCATTCACCAGTTGCTTATAGCTGAATATTGTGGGCATAGAAGCAGTCCTCAGATGCATTAAAATAGCCATGGTAGTGATTTTTAGTATATCTAACAGCATAAAAAATTGTTTTGCCAGTTGGATTTGCTTCCAAGCAAATGAGTTGAGAGAGATGCCTTTTGAGAGAGATGCCTTTTGAGAGAGATGCCTTAACTATAAATACAGTAACTTGGATCTAAAGATACTCTTGCATTTGTAAGAGGTTTCTCGATTGCAGAAGGAGATTCCTGCAACAGCCTTCCCCAATCTGGACATCTTCCAAATGAATGGAATTCTGAAAGCTAAAATCCATACATCCAGTGGATTCCCAGATTAGGAAAGGCTGCCTAACAATTTCTTTTTACTGTTATTACAGATCTGTGCCACAACATATGCCAATGGTTCCTAATATTCAGAATGGAATTTAAATTCAGAAAGAGGTGTAAAAATGCAGGTTTTTTTACTCAGTCTATTAGCGAAGAAGTCTTTTTTATATTCTGGGGAGATGATAATCTCATTTTTCTGATATGCTCCACATTTGTTACAAATCTGTTTTTAGTGATCATGTGCGGACTGGTTAGTTTTAATATGCAGCCATGTTTTCATAAACATGAAAGATTTTTTCAGTTAGTGCCATTGTCACATGCTGCAAAATAAGGAACACTGGCCTAAATCATCTAGTTCACAGTAACATTTAAATGGCTTATTTTAAAAACGGAGAGACATTTAAAACATACAGGAATTGCTAGAAGGGACATACTTATTTGTTTTAATTTATTTCTGTTATAACGGCTAAGCTAGAAATGTAAACCAAAGTTAAAATACTTATTTCTCAATCTTCTGAGTGGCATAGTAACAAATAGGAAAAAAATCATCTTGGTTTGGATTATTGCCTATCTGGAGCTTTGAAGTTTTCATTCCCTGGGTTTAAATATGCCTTCATATAAAATGCAATCTGGTTCATTAGAATATTTAAGGAAATAATTTCACTGGCTATATGGTAAAATTATATTGCCTTAAGTAAAATGTTACTGTTGCATGATAACTCCTACACAAAACTTTGAAGACCACTATACTAATATTTTGGAAATTATTCCTCTGGGAAACAAATGGATACTTTGGAAAGTAAGAGTTTGACAATATTTGCTTACTTATTACTTATTTAACATCATTTTAAGTGTATTTCGTTTTTATCTAAATTTCTTAAAAGTTCAAAATAGTAGCACTTTATGTAATGCTTTACTACTGAAAAACTTTTTAGAAAAAAATTATTATATGATTAGAGAGATATTTAACTTAATGAGAGTTTATTGGAGTGATTCCTAATGTGAATGCTTTAAAGGTTACCTTTCCAGTTTGCTTCCATTCATGTTAAAATGCATTAACTCCAAATTCTTAATCCTGCCATCTTCCAGATAAATGCTTAATGTTAATGCTTATGTATCCATTATAGTGGTAGGACAGCGTATTTCATAATAGAGCAATGCAGTTCTAAATCATAACACCTTTTTTCAAATTTATTTTCAGAATTGTAAGAATCAGCAGTGAGATTAAAATACTCCCACAAATAGTTATCCGTTCTTTTATATTTAATTTTCTCAGTATCTAATATTTGCCATAAATGAAAAAATTATAATGGCCTTGGATCCAGTAGTGTACAATTCAATGTCTAGTTATTTAGACATTTTCAGACTTGGGAAACCTTGGAGGAAAACCTCAAATTCAGCTTAATTATGAAAGCAAAAGTTATTGAAACTTTAATATAAATGTGGGAAAGATTTATATGCCCACAGAATGCTTTGATTACTGTTTAGCATTTTACATTTGTTTTAAAATCTATAAATCAGCAAGAGTTGTTTGTATAACTTTATAAAGAGTAGGTAGTGCACAAAAATAATTTTAAGAGGGGAAAGTTGCAATTTATGTAGGTAAAGTCTATGACCGAATTGGAAGTTCTAAAACAATTAGCACTAAGTTGTATTCTATTGTTTAATAAACTAACCAGTATGGTTATTTCCACACATTAGAGGCTGGTTTCAAGTGTAATGTTAATATGGTTACTAACTAATGATGCGATTCTCCTAGCAAATTCTAAAACAATTTTGTATTTATTTGTAGGATTTCTTTATTTCCTTTTTTTTCTGGCACAGGTGCTATTCTGTATGTAAATAATAAAGGATATAAAATTTAGTGTCTGGATCATATCCACTGTTCTATGGGTGGCCCTATTTATTTTTTGCTGGAATGAATTTGCGTGTTTTTGTGATTTTGTGTTGTCCAGTCTATCTGGATCTACACTGTTCAGTGAATGGGCTTTAACCATCTCATTTATATCTAAAGCCAAGATAACTGTCCATCTTTTGTTTATTGTGCAAGTTTGTTCTCATAGAGATTAATTTGTCTTTGAACTTGCGTGTTTTCATTTTTTAGAAACCAAGATTATTCAACTAAAAACCTGTATATTAAATAGCAGGAAATGTGCTCTGTTTAACATGCACTTGGATTTGTTTAACACTGGACAATGTGGAAAGAATTCTTCATTCATCACTGCAGCTACTGTATGTGTTAAAAGGGCCTTATATATTTTGCCTGCATTGGAGTATAAGGAGAGTCCTCATCATTAAGGTACACTAATGATATACAATACCAGCAGCTCCCAGAGGAAGATAAATATTTAACATTTAACAAATCTTGTTTTTAGTCTTAAGAGCAAATTCCTTCTATTATGTGAAATATGCTGTTATACATATTTTGTGGATATATTTAATTTTGATTGACAAATAGTTGTCTAGGTACAAACTTGAAAAATATATAGTTTACTTGTGACTCTTAATTGTTTAATTGCAAAATAAAGATGTGCTTTAGTAAAAAAATTAAGGATTTTTTTTATTAACCTGTGTCTTAATTATGGAATATTACTCCCTGTCATTTTTATAATTTTTGGAAATTCTAGGTACTTATTTCCTTAAAAATGGGAATTCATTCTCTTTAAGTTTGCACATATTTGCTCCCAACCAGCATTGAAACTATATGTTTAATCCTATTTATATTAAAATTACAGATGAGATGTTTTATTCTGGGCCTGTCTATTGCTTTTTTGGATTACATTTCCCAGTATCTTATTCTTATTCAGACTTTGAGATGAAAGTGATGAAGAGAATCTTGTAATAGGTGTTTGTTTTCATGTGTATTTATTTGCTCATATTCCATTTTAGACCAATAAATGGTCAAACCAGCTAAGAAATCAGAAAATATAAACTGTAATTAATACATACTTGGAAAGAAACGGTGAATTTAGAATGTTATAAGACACTCTTATTACATTTCTAACTTCCATTGCTTTATATTACTGAATTTCTGTTTTTAATCTCTATTATGTAGTATTGCTTTGAGTAGCTTCAACAATTTGAAGCAGCTAATCGATTAAATACAGTGGTACATATGTTAGCCGCCAAAATACAGCAATACATTTGACATATCAAATGCCATGCATGTTTTGCCTGTCAGCAAAAAAATAAAGTATAAAATTCTAGCCAGATCACTTTTCTTACGAATCCCAAACTCTGAACAACCCCCAAGTTTCTTACTTCCTCAGAGGAAAAAGGCCTAAGTCCTATTTGAGAAGAAGGAAAGTTCCATAATTGTTGGCATTTATATGACTTTATTCACAATATTTATTGCCTTATCTTTTGGGTAGGGCTGTTGTCTAACTGCAACAAAGTGGGTAATATAAATCTTTGTGTCACACCCATTCTTATTTCCCTATTTTCCAACAGTGATCTCAGTGTGTGTACTTCATGTATGTTTTTTTACATATTTGTTACTTAAGCAGATACTTATTTGAATCTGAAGCAGAAGATGGAGATGTTTCCTGAAGCCCTCTAACTGTGCATCTGAAATATTTTTTTGTTGAAAATAGACATAACATTGTTTCTTTTACTGTAAAACGAGTTTCAGTCCCTAACTTTTCTAATGATATTGTCAATATACAAGTGATACAGAAGAATAACCCCTAAAATCTCAAAGTGAAGACAATGCCAAGTTAGTTCAATATGTCGATTACTTGCTGTTTTATTCTGTGCAGTAGATTATTTTAACATTGCATAGAATAATTACAGTGGATCATGTCACCAGAAAAGCTGGAAGAGAAAACCAAAGAAAAAGTAACAAAATTAAGGAAAAATAGAAAAAGTATATATAAAGTAACTTCTGATATTCACAGCATTAAAAGTACAAATACATTTTAACCTCTCCCTAAATTTACATTAATTTTCTTTGTATAATTTATCATACCTAATCATCAAAACCATAAACCACAAGTTCATTTATTTTCTGCAAAAAGTTGATAAGGATATGCTTTCAAAATTCAAAACACCAATATAACTGACTGTATTTTCTATCAGAATTTGCATTCATCATAAAAAAAATAGATCAAATTGAAGCACATCATAGTAGTCTAATGCACTATCTGTCATTGATGAATTACAACTCTAGTCTCCCACCTGGTCTGATGTAAAATGAAAAAAACCATTACTGATCAAATTTTGGCCTAAATTTACACATTTGCAGATTTTTGATGGCTAAGTAAAATTTAGAATCTGGGAAGTGAGATCAGCATTTGTGACTCCAGATTTAAATACCAGTTGAACCTGAGGATGTTAGGATGAATTAATCCAGAATATATGAATGACTTCTAATACCTGTACAACTAGCAACAGCATATGTTACTCCTTCCCTAAAATAGGATTTGGATCTCCATCCTTGTTAAAAACATCTGTTCGGCAAATAACTGAGGATATGCCTGTTTGGTTATGTTTTTCTAAAAACTACTCCAGGATTAGATGGGTTTGTTTTTTTTAAATTGCCTGTGATAAAAGTTTACCATATTTTTGTTTTATTTCTTTTTTTAAAAAAAAATATCCGCAGGACCGCGAGATGCCAGTTGAAGTATAGAAAACACTTTTAAAACTTGGCTCTTATCTCATGATGGTCCGGAGTTGCGTAGCCCGGATATAGAAACCGTCGTGTTATCCTTTTCCATAAACTCAAAGCGGCATTTGAGAATAACGTTCAAAAACAGAGTTGACTCGAAAAGCTTTGAAAGAGAATAAAATGACCCTATTCGTTTTATTTTAGTAAACTACTAAACGATTCGTGTGGGGTTTCAGGAGTCGCCAAGTGTTGCTTTAAAAGGGGGTAGCAAATCCTCCCCCCCCCTTTTTTTTTTTTTTTTAAATCCGAAACGAGTGTGGAACATGGCGTGGGAACCCCCGAAGCCCCGGGCACCTTCCTTCCCAGACACCTCGTCAACACACATACACAAACGCGCACATTTCGCCCGGGCGACCTGCCTCGCCTCGAAACGCCCGACCAGCTCTCGCAGAGGAGGCCCGGGCGGGCGAAGGAAAAGCTGGAGGAGGAGGAGGAGGAGGAGGGGAGAGGCGGCTCCCTAGTCTTACTCGGCGGCCATTTGCCTCCGCCCCTCGTCCCTTTGCTCGTCGCCACCGGGATCCGATCCCTCCAGAGTTGCTTTTTAACGCCGGGGGCCGGGTCGCGGAGGAGCGCCCTTTGGAAGCGAAGGCGGCTGGGCCGGTAAGTTGGGGAGGGCGTGGGGTGTAGTGATGGTGGTGGTTGTAAAAGCAAGGTGAGCCCCCCCCCCCCAAGAACCGCAACCAGGCTGTTGCTTCCTCCGTCCTTTTCCCCTTTGTCGCCCTCGGGGAGGCTTTCGAAACTCTCCAGAGATCTTAAGTTTCGTCTTTCTTTCCTTCTTCTCCTGTGGCTTGCGAGGTTGGGTCGATCCCTAGAACGGGGGGCCGAGGGGGTGGGTGGGGTGGGGAAGTCGGTACCTCTTCAGCCCTTTTGGATGCCTCTAGGGTGGCCACCTCCCTTCGCTTCCCCCCTCCCACACCCACCCACAGGGCACAGACACGCGCGTCATCGCCTTGTTCAGATGGCCGTGTAAACCTTTTTCCTCCCTCACCCTGCTCCCCGGATCTATCCGGTTGCTCCTGTCGGGCGGCCCCAAAAGGTGTCGCGCTCCCCGCGACAAAAGCGCGCGCTTAAGGTGGGAGTGAAGTCCAAAGTGCGTCGAGGCAGGAATAGTAATAAAATAATAAAAAAAAAGTGATTTTGAAAATAGAGGATTATTAAGACTGTGGAATTCTGCCTCAGACGCCTTGATCTTTTCACCCATTAAAATAATAGTCTCCCGCCGCCCTGGGAGTCAGGCTGGATTTTGTAGTGTTTCTGAAAGATTATCTGCTCAGTCCTTGTAAATTTCCCATTTCTTCTGAAATCTGGACAATGTGGAAAAGGGGAAGTACTTCAATGGATGGTCCCTCCCCAGTTGTTTCCACATTTCCATGGCACCTGTGTTTTATTTTGTTTTTTTAATCCCTTCTTTTAACCGCTGGACAAGGTTGGCTAAATCTTTGTTTTCTGAGATTTTGCTGGAAGGCTTGATCCTCCATATGTATGAACGAACTTGATCTGCTTAGTAAATTATGAGGAGATTGTAAGTGTTTAGCCCCGATATTATTTTGTTAACCTGTTCTAAAATTGGGTTCTAATGCAATTTCCATTTTTTATCTTGGTGGAATGGGGTTAAGTGCATTCTGTATATAGTAGTTCTCCTGTTTTATTCATCATGAGTGCTCTGAGATTTCCTACATGAAATAATACCAAAATTTGTGTGAAACTGACTGTATAAAAGGGAAGAGATTATATATGTTCATGCAACAATGTGCCATGTACTTCTATTCTTGTTGCATGCTGGCAGAGAATTTGAACTACTCTGTTGATAGGAATTGTTGTGATAGAGGTACCATATTAGAACATGATGTTATATGGTTAGAAAAATCACTATAAATGCCATACTCTTGTGGCAATTTAAAGCAGAATGGACAAATACTCTTTTTTTGTCTACTGTCCATATACTTAATGAGCGTTTTTGTATCCTTTACCAAACAAATGAACTCTGCCATATGTATATACATCTGCTACATACCGCCTCTCCGCCTTATTTCTTAATGTATGTGTAAGAGTGTGCAATGTGTTCTCATCGAGAAACTACCCACCCTTTTTCCTATGAGTATTCCCTTTACCATAGCCAAGATTTCTACTTGCTCCTACTTAGTTTTCAAACTATGAAATTAGTCCTTTCATGGACCTGTAAATGATTGTTTGGAGACGGCATACAACTGAAATTGATTAATTAAACAAAGATTAAGCAAACAGAATTCACAACACCTCCTTCCAGGTTCCCAACCCAGTAATATATGCAGCTTTGCTCATCTTTGGTGAGTCTTAAAACAATAGCCTTTTGGAAAATAGATCTGATACTTTTATGTGCTATCTTGTGTGAAACTTCCAGTGGTAACTGGCTTATATACAGAGTCCAGGTTCAAGCCCACATCATATGTTTAAAAAAAAATGGAATAAAATATTTGTAAAGATGTATTCTGTATCTCATAGTAAAGTAACCAATATTAGATAGCTAAACCAACCAGCCAAAGCTTTATATATTCAAAAAGTGCAACACATTTCAATTTTATACTCATAATTTTTTTAAAGTTAGGGTCTGGAGTTGTTAAAAAAAACAAGCCAGTTTTGAATTAACCATTGTTAATAAGAGCAGAAATTATTAGATTATAGTGACATGTTAAGGTTTTAATCATAATAAGTATATTTGAAGATTAAAATTTAAACATCCCAGTTGTGCTAACTTGACCTTTGAAGAATTTCAGGCTCTTACAAGGAGAACATGTGAAGGCAAGTCCAGGCAAACAAAGTAGGTATTTATGCCAGTTTATTCTCTCTAGTACTGGTGGAAGATAAAACTTCTGCCATCATTTGGATTCAACTATTAGTCATGCAGGGTAGAAACTCCAGGAATGCTCTTAGTGTGTATTTATATGAGTAGGCTGGTTTCCCTTACTCTAGCTCAAAAAAGTCTGTATCTGTAAGTCAAGATCATCATTTTGCATAATACCAGAATTTATGCATAACCACCTCCCAATTTCATATAATAGAAAAGTTAGTAGAAAGGCTTCTTTTGCCACTTGGTCACTGGATCTAATATAGGAACCGCAAAGTGTGTTTAAATAATTATTGAATACAGTTCAGTAATTGCATCATCAGTTTACAAATAAAATATTGTTTTTATTCTATATAGTGCAGCTGTGTCTTATTGGGAGACACTGTCCTTTCATGCTTGCCTGTCCAAAGAATGGAGATTATAAGAATGACTTCAGTCTTCCTACTTCTGATATGAATATAAACACTGAGATCACGAATTATTTATGTGGATGGGAAATTGCTAAAAAAGTGGTTGATTTGTACTTAGATAAATCTGGAGGTTTGGAGGAGTCAGTATAGATTATCTCAATTCATGGGTGTCTTCAGGCATAGGAGATACCTATGCCTAGGCACAGGAACTCGAGAGACATTAGTCTCTCTCATGGGTGACCCTTGATCTAACAATAGGCATTCTCTATGGGAGCTCCCTCCTTTGGAACAGCTTGCTTCCTAGGCAAAAATGGTTTCCATTTTCATGATTTTCCAGAGTCTGATGACCTTTTACCTTTGGACGTTAGCTGTGTAGCTTTGGTGCCTATATTAGTCTAATGTTTTAAGGAAACTTGGTGTTATTTATTATTTTATATGTTTAATATCTGTAAACTGCCTGGAATTCTTCCAGATTGAGAAGGATATTAGCTACTTCCTGAATTTTTGGAATATGTTGATTCTGCTTGGTTTCCACAATCAGTCCTTTTGATAGGTCCTAGTATTGATAGCAGGGATGCAACGTTAGTGTATGTATATCTGTTTTGCAAATGTTTTTCCCTAGCACGAGCACATTTAGAAACTTTGTGAAATGTAAACGTGTATCTGCTTTAGGGAGAAATTAGTGCAGTCTTGATTTTTCTTGAAACTTTTACAGCTTCTTTTTCTGGTCTATTTAGGAACAATGTTAAGTTTCTTTCGCCGAACACTTGGGCGCAAGTCTATGCATAAACATGCTGAGAAAGAGCGGCTAAGAGAAGCTCAGCGAGCTGCAACTCACATACCTGCAGCTGGAGATGAGAAATCTATAATTACATGCAGGGTCTCTTTGCTGGATGGAACCGATGTCAGTGTGGACTTGCCGGTATGATACATTTTAATTTATTTTATCAAGAATCGTGGCAAATGTTTAAGAAAATGTGTCCTCCTTTATCTCTCAGTTGAATGGAAAACATTGTGTTCATGTGTTTTAGTCAAGAATGCAAAAATTACTAATGTTAAAAGGTTCTTAAAAGATGTTGGTCATAGAAGAAGTACTGGGAACAAAAACTACTGAGGGAACGGACTGTCTTTTTCCGTAGCCCCTTGCATGCTATCCAAATCTTTTAGAGAGAGTTGGGGAACTCTCCAAAGCAGATTTGGGTTGTGTGAGAATATCTTTCTTCCAGTGTGTTTCAGATTATAGAGCAGTCAAAGCTGCTTTGACAAGGTTTTGGCTGTCTGTGTGGTTTTTTCCAGAAGCTTCAGGAGTACTTTCTAAAAGAAAAAGACTTGTATGAGTTAAATCTGACTCCTGGAATCTTCATGAATGAATCTGTGAACTTCTCTTGGCAGCGATTTGTATGATTTTAGGATACTTTTTTTCAACTTCCCTGCATTCCCATGTTGCTTAGCCCAATTAACTAGTGCTGGCCTTTTTTAAAGCTAAATGCTCTGTTCACTGCCTCTGGCTGATTTATAGCTCAGTTGAAGATGAAAAGAATTATATATGAGGTTTTGTCCTTTATTTTGTTTTGAGCAATACTGATATTTGGAAAAGATAAACTGCACAAGTCTCTAAAACAACAACAAAAGACATCAATTCTTTTTTTTCTTTTTTTTTCTTTTGAAAAACAGTAGATTTAATTTAATCTACTTATTATTAGATTGAAATATTTAACTGCTCTTTGGGCTTTTTCTGGCCAGGACAAAATTTTAAACCTAAATACTGTGTATTAATCTAGAAATGGATGGATTTTTATTCCACTCTGCATTTGTAAACAATTACATTTACTTGACTGTCATTGTAGATCAAATACTAAAGCCAAGAAATTAAATGAAGTTGAACATATAAACTATGTAACTAATTAGGTCAAAAGTCAGTAGATTGAGACAATGTCTTTCTATTTTGCTGAAATAGAGTTCTGTTGCCATCTAGTTATTAAGATACATCTTTTTAGGAATTAAAGTGTTCTTGCTTTTTACTATCTCATGGAATATGCTGTATTTCATTAAAAAAAATTCATCAATGAAATTGCCTCAATCACAACAGTAACCCGACAGCATACAAAATGTGCATATTTAAGAGTTAAAACAAGTTAACAGAAAAACTATTCATAACAAAAAATAATAGTAATGCTACTAAAATTACATTGGGAAAACAGCACAGCAAGTTACCAAACATATTAAAACATACATCTATCAGTGGGATCACAAACCATTGTGCTAAAGATTTGCTGGAAAAGCCAAGTTTTAAGGGCTTTATGTAAACACGAAAAAGGGTTTGGGGCCATGCAGGAGGAATTCTTGTCCAGAAGGAACGAGTGGTCTCAGAAAAGTCCTCTGTAAGGACCTACAGATATCACTGCTCAAATTGATGGAGCAAATTCTAGATCTTATAGGATGGGCAGAAACAATAGATAACTAGGTCCTAAGCCCATGATGGCGAACCTATGGCATGGGTGCCACAGGTGGCACGCAGAGCCATCTTGCTGGGCACACAAGCTGTCGGCTAACTTACCTCCAGCTGAGCATGCGATTGCGCATGCATGCATGCATGATTGCAGAGACCCAGCTGGTCTTTGGGCCTCTGCCGTGCAAGCACGATTGCAGCAGGAAATCCAGCTAGTCTTCAAAGTTCTGTGCATGCACACGCGATTGCTCATGTATGCACGAGTACCTGTGCTCAGCATGCATGCATTGCATGTGCAAAAGTTTCATGCATGTGCAGATGGTGCGGTTGCACATGCAGCACACATGGTGGAGCCACACGCAAGTGCAGATAAGTGTGTACTTTTCGGCACTTGGTAAGTAAAAGGTTCGCCATCACTGTCCTTAAGCCATAAAGGATTTACTTTGAATTCTAGCCAGTGCAGCTTATTTAGTAGTGTTACATAGGCAAAATGAGGTAAACTCAGAATGATTCATGGTGTTGCATTTTGGATCACTTTTAGCTTCTGAGTGTTTTTCAGGAGCAGCCATATGTAGAATGCATTGCAGTAGTCTTTAGATGGGGTGACCAAGCAGGAGTAACTGTATAAAAATCATAATCTGAAGATCCCTCCAGATTCTGGGAAGGTTATAACTGGCACAGCATATGAGTCTGTGCAAAAGCTTATATCTTTTTTGTTTATGGAAGAAGTACTGCTTGATGGGGGGGAGGGGAGGGTATCTTGCAGAATCAAGCAAGATTGCTGGGGGGAAAATGGCTTTTGCAATGGACTTTATGAATTACTCCTTATTTCATTTTTCTTTTTAAAAACAAGCAGCTTTGTCTCAGTATGAATTGCCTCAAAATTCTGTTAGTAGAGATATATTTAAAGCTTCGGTATTGTGGTTGGATTTTAAACTCCTTTAACCTTTTATGAATGTTGGGTCTGGGAAACAAACAAGCAGGAATTTAGGTTGACAACTTCTGGTAACTGCTTAGGGGCATTCACGATTTCCCATAATAGAGATTTGTCCTGATTTTCTCTGCATCTAAACTAGGCATATAAGAAATTTCAAAAGTTAATAGTTATTTGCTGTTCCTTTTCAGTAGGCTAAAAAATGGTTGGATTTTTCTTTTAGCAGCATTTCTCCTATTCACCCTCTGGAATGTCATGAGATTGAATTGCCATCCCCAAACTATCAGACTTGTTCATTTGTCCTATATTGAATAATAGATCATGTAGTTATGATTAGCTGAGATGGCATTAAGATTTACTATCAACAGTTTCTTCCTTTGAGAGAATGGTAGTAATTGTGTTTCCCATCATCACTTCTTAGGTTTTATAAAAAGTACATAATTGGAATTTCAAGTTTCAAAATTATTCAGAATGCATACTATTCATAAACTGAAACAGTTGAAACATTTCAAGGAATTGCTTTTAGTTTCTTGCAACTTTTTAATTGAATTTTGCATTTAAATTTTTATTTCTGATGTGGATTTAATAAGTAAAAAAAAATCATTGTATGGCATTATAAACTATTATGTTATAAAATCCAGAACAAAAAGCTTGTTCTGGATTTTATAATAAAATAAGAAAAGAAACTGAATTATGGCAGAGAAACTTTTAATACCAGATACTTTAGGGATGCAGAATTCCTGGAATAAAAACGATTAATAATGGTTTGGGAATAATTATGTACCATAAAGATTTCATTTAACTTACTGTAGATTGTAAAACATGAACTACATTTGAGATGGGATTGTTGATCTTTCTATAATGAAATATTTTATTACATAAATACTATATAGCATAATTATTATTGGAATTTAAAATAAAAAAATAGTTTGGGTAATCACTTTCAGATTTTTTTTGTAATTATTTTACCTAGCGTACATGCATTCTGAATTATAATGAAAGTTCTTGAATAGTTTGTTTGGCACTAAAGATTTTGTTATGGTTAGGAATGAAACACACAATTTCATAACAAGAAAGTGCCTCTCCTAGCCCTCGAAAAACATACCTTGGATTACAAAGTACATGTTATCCTAAAGAAGTTGGAAATGTTTCTAGAAAATTCTGTTAACAATAAAGAAATCTGAAATTCTTAATAGCGTTTGCTTCACTAATCAATTCTAAGTCCTTTTGGGAACTGCATAGAATGATACATAGATAAAACAATAGGATCTACTATCATAATACAATAAGAAGTTTGAGTTCCAGAACTACTAAAAGTTTCTGGTTCATTTAGTAAAAAATCAACTATTATAATTAGAAGCCAGAAGAACAGGTTTATAATTTATAAAATTATGGAACAGTGGAGTTGGAAGGAACACTGTTTTATCCAACCTTTAACATATATAGAAAAATCAAGTACATCATTTTTTTAAAAATCCTGGAGACAGAACCCATGAGCTCTATCAATATTTCCTTCTGTTAGAAAGATAGAAAGAAAGATCCACATATCTAAATGAAATCTAGATAAGTACAACTTGTACCTGTTGTTTTGGTCCCAGTTTTATATGAAATGGAAACTTGTTCCTGATCATCTTCCCTGGGGAATACTTTTAGATACCTGAAGGTTGATATCATGTGTCTCTTCAGTCTCTTTTTCAAAGACTGAATTTCACCCCCATTCTTCAGCCTGTTCTCATAAGATAGTTCCTCAATTTTTGGGGATTATTTTTGTCACTCTCCATTAGTCTTGTTCTAATTTATAATTTGAGAAGGTGAACATTTTTGTCTCCCTCTTTGAGGCAGGAAACAAGCTAACAAGTATGTGTATCTTCTTGTCCTCTTATATTTGAATATTTAACTTCCCTCACAGTTGAAAACGCCATGCAATGCTGTAGATGTAGGCTTGGACTTGAGACCTGGGAAGGAATGAGTGAACACTTAAGGGGAACTTTTCCGAAAAAGATTGCTCAGTACTGAGATAGAGGAATCTATGGGGGAAGAAAATCAGAATAACCCCAAATGGGGCAGAGCAAAACTCAGGGTTTTTTTTCAAGATTCTGTTACTCTGCAATAAAGAGCATTCTTGGAATTCCTGCCATGACTGTTTCTTGGATCATGCTTTCTCAGCCCAACACACCTCACAGGATTATTGTTGCAGGGGAAAAACTGTAAGAAGGCATGTTATGCACACCATGTTGTACTCCTGCAGGGAAGGTGGAATAAACATCTCAACGGATCATTATCAGTTCAATTATCGGAGTCAATATGTTCACTGCTATTCTTTCTTTGGTCTCTGGAATAGTTTTACAGCCAGTATTTTTTCTGTACCTATAGTGTCAAGAGACCTGGAGTACTTCTTGGCTGCTTTTGGCCTCAGAAGTAAGAGTTAATCTGTAACTAAACTATATCTTCCTAACTCAATTCCTCTTGCAATTTCAGAAAAAAGCCAAAGGACAACATCTGTTTGAGCAGATAATGTACCATCTGGACCTTATTGAAAATGATTACTTTGGTCTACGATTCATGGATTCAGCACAAGTGGCTGTGAGTATCATAATATTTTTTCAATATATAGTAGATGAAATCATATTAAACAGAATTGGAGATTTATGTATTAGAATAGTATGTTATGTATATATTTTTTCATGATAAAACAATTTATCAATATTTTTATTTTAAAGGCTGCTCTTAGTTGTGCCTGATGGAATTGTCTAACATATACGTAGAGTACTCAGATTTGGTAAATCTTCATTTAACATCTTTTGGAAGAGTCTGGTAATATTTTTTCTCATTAACAAATTTTATTAAAAGACATATCGTTTCAGATATTGTCTGATTTTTTTGCCATCATATGTAACGTGGTTCTCCTAAAGGGTTGACATCTTTCATTTGCTGTTCATTCATGTGCTTCTGTCAGCTCACATTAAATTTTTTTGCTGCTTATGGCATATTTTTTTATAAAGTTTGCCCATATATCCTCAGGTTATTGTCAATACTTGGTACGATACTAATCTAAGGTAACAAATCAATTGTTTGTATTTCCGTTCAGTCATTTTCACTGATTTATAGTCTGAATGCATTTATGTGTTGATAATTTTTATCAATCCTTTGAAAAATTATTGAAAAGTTTGTTTTAATTTGAAGTTTGTTTTATGCAAATCATAATGGGATATAGTGTCCAAGGGAAACAAAAAGCTTACTTTGTTCTGTGAGCCATGACTATGTTGAAATTTTGTGTTCTTTGCTGTTCATTTTGCTCCTTCCTCTCACTTTGTATTAGAGGTCAGCAGTGAGTTCAAAATCCTTTCTCATTCAGGATAATGCAAGATATCCTATCTAATTCCCAATATCTAACATTTCCCTTTTTGATTAGCTAAGTTAGGAAATAAGTTTGTACCGTGTTTCCACTTAGAAAAGAAGGGCTTAGGACCTAGATATCTATTGTTTCTGTCCATCCTATAAGATCTAGAATTGCTCCATCAATTTGAGATGCCCCGCCTAGAAAAGAAGCCCTATCATGTTTTTCGGTGCATGCGGTAAAATTAAGCTCCACCTACAAAATTAGCCCTAATTAAGACCCCGCCCATCCCGGGGTGCAGGGGTGGAGTGAGGCACACAGGTAAAAATTAGGGTGGGGGTGGGGGGGTGGAGCTGCCCTACTTACCAGGTCTCACGTACCTGACACCTGCCTCGCCTTCTTCTGTGTCCGCTTCTTCTGCGGGCGCTTGCTGCCACTCACACGCATCGCCCCAGCCTCCACTGCACATTCAGATGCTTTCCGGAAAGTCTCTCTGCAGCCAATAATAGAGCTCTGGGGTGATGCATGCGGTTGGTGGCAAGCAGCCGCAGAAGAAGAGACGCCTGGCCTCCATTTTGATTTTAGATGCCTTCCGGAAGACATCTGCAGTTCTGTTATCGGCTGCAGAGGGGTTTCTGGAAGGCATCTGTAGCTGATAACAGAGTTCCGGATCGCCCTGAAGCTCTATTATCAGCTGCAGAAAGCTTTCCATTTTGTCTTCAGATGCCTTCCAGAAAGGACAATCCTAGCCGAAAAGAGCGGCCCACATGCCCAACACTCCTTGCCTGGACATTGGCCTACTTCTTTTGCAGCTGAAAAGAGTGAGCAACACAACCCACACGCCTTGCCTGGCCACCGGGCTGCTTCTTTTGCAGCCGCATTGCTCGCTCTTTTAGGCTGCAAAAGAAGCAGCCCACTGGCCAGGCAAGACATGTTGGGCTCCCTCTATCCATGCATCCATCTGTCCATCCTAAGATTCCAGAGTTTAAAAATACTTTGAAAGTTACAATAGGGGCATATTTGGATTTCTTGATGATGAATTCTGGTTCCCTTTGAATAGCTCTTCGATTTGTTATTTTTATAGTAGACAAAAAGATGTAGTTGAGTTTGGTTCTGATCTGCTCCCACCGTGGTTCAATGAATATATAGGTTCAGTTTTGCTGAACTTTCTTAACTCGGGAAAGTAGGAAACCTGTGCGTCTGCAAATGTTACATTTCATCACTCTTGGGATGCTGAAAGTTCAGCATGGAATATTTCTTGTTTCTGAGATCAAATGTAGTGATCAGAAATTTATGAAGCATCATAAGGAAAGTTGTTTCAATCAATCAGTGTCATAGAATATATATTGAATGTTCCTCAGGGCCACAGAGGCTAAAATCCAAGTGGGAAAACATTGATTCCTTCTCTTTAGTTAATTGAATTATACAGTTTATTTGAATTGAATTTAAGCTGGTTTTGGTTCAGAAACATCCCTGATTAGTCATACAGTATGGATGATTGCTGTTAGATAGGGAGATTCGTTTCTGTTAGTTCTGTTGAAGGTCCCTGCGATTGTTGAATGTTTCTGAACTTTGCTGATTTGGGACTGAAATCACAATAACAGGAGATTTTCTTTCAATCTAAAAAAATGCTTCTTATTCAATGTCTTTACCACTGATTTATGGCAAAAGAGGATTTAATTGCACCAGTTTTGCCTCTTAATCCCTCCCATTGCTAAAAATTTCAGTCTAATTCACCCCATCACTGTCATCATAGCACTAACCTTGTGACCTTTATGATGTCCATTTTAAATAATTTTTCAGTCACAAGGGGATGACTACTTCTGGGTTAGGGGAATTCACCAAAATACTGTTTTGTCTCTTTTTTACTTGTTTCCAGTATCTAAGAGACTTTTTTTATTTGTTTGTTTGTCTCATTGTTTAATATAGCACTTCAGGATTTATTGAATCTTGCCATTGTATACGTTCCTAGTACAAGAGAGCTAGGATTCCAAGTAAATACAATAAATAAAACAGTGGAAGTCTTAGATGTCAAAATCTTTTTAAAAAAAAAATAGTCACCAGATGAAAATGAATGAATATTTTTTTTTTCAGATTGACCACACTTTGTGACCCACTGTCATAGGGATGCATTTTTAAACAGTTATTTTGGCTGTTAGGAAGCACAAAGTTGTATCTTGTAGTGTCAAAAGTAGGTCAATCTGAACAATTGACAGACTTTAGGGGTGAGGTGAATTCATGCACTTTTGACTTACATTTTATTGAGAACATTGCTAAAATTATAATATTATATTGAAAAAATGGCCACTTTGCCATTAAATTTTAGCAGAGTAACTTGGGGCTATAAAATGGAAGCCAGTGGCTACTTATAGACTGTTGGTGGCCCACCTGTTTTTAAAAAATAAGAATTAAAACATTACCACCCATGCTTACAGAGGAAGTAGAGATCATACCATCACTCTACCACTGGCATGGTCTTTCCGAGTCTGGCTATGGGAGAGTTTTATTTTCTCTAGCTAAAGGAGTATTGTGGACTTGTGGAAAAACAAGCTTTCCCTCTTTGGCCAACCTGCTTTCTTATCTACAGGAAATTCTCTGTTAACAGAAGAGTATTATAATGGTATTAAATGTCAGTAAATTATTCTCTGGCCTTTATTCTGTGTAATTGTGTTTATTGTCATTTTAACTTTTGAGTTTGAAATATTGCGTCCTTTTTCCAAAATGTAGCTGATTTTTTTTTGTCCCCATTGTGAAAAGGCGGTTCTTGATGGAAGTAAATAT
>JAEANM010004266.1:4637-21048 GCA_017656035.1 Myanophis thanlyinensis
ACAGACAGACAGACAGACAGACAGACAGAATGTCACTGCAACATTTGTAGGTTTGTGTCAATGTTCAAAGTCCAGCACAAAAGGACAAAAAGATTGCCTGCCTCTCTTTTAGAAGGGTGAAATTCTTTTGTCCTACACTAGCTGCTTTTACTCAGTCTCTCTGATTATGCTGTATACACATTAGATTAATTGTTGTATCATAACCTTTTGATGTTGCATTGGTTTGGATACTGAATTTGGATCTTATTCACTGTTGTACAACAATGAAGTCTTACAGAAACCCAGATTTATGGGTGGTCAAACTTTGGCAGAGTAGCCTGAAAGATGGATCGGCCCTGGTCTTAGCTAGCCTACGCTTGTATCTGTATGACAGAAAAAGCAAAACAGCACATTGGCAAGAGTGCCTTATTACTCAGAGCATCATGCCTGGTCTGTTTATTACAGAGCAGCTCTTGGCTCCAGTTCTCGGCCTTGTATTAGCTATAGAGTCAGAACTCTCAATTAAGAACTTGACTGAAATCATTAAATGAAAGAACTAAATGAAACAATCTTTGAAGAACTTTTATAAAAGTTTATGATCTTTGCCATCCTTGCCATTCCCAACCCTTTGAAGTACATCTCAGACTGAATACTCACTTCTATGATGCAAAATATCTTAATTATCTGGATGGTTATAGTATGTAGAAGAGAAAGATAATTTATTTTGCTTACAGCTCCTGGAATAACAATTTGGGATAAGATCATTCTGGAGAAAGGATTCAACTAGCTGGAGCCCATACCTTCAAAAGCAAATGCAATGTGGATGGGATAATTATTCCACTCAAGGACCACGACAACAAAGGTAATCAGCTCATACAGGCCCAGATGTAACCTTTAGGCAGCTGTGGGTGACATATCAGTAACTTTCGCTGGCCCTTCCTCTTGAGCCCCTGCTATTTTGGTCTACCTGAGCTGAAGCTTCAACCAGTAGCAATGACTGATTCTTCCTTGGCTGGATTGGCAGACTTTGTCACTTAATCACAATTAGTGGACTCGGAAAAGTACCTGACTTGAATCAGCTGGCCACAGAAATGGTCAGACCAGGCCATGCATAATGAAGAATAATGCTGTGCTGAACAGTTTTGGTCCTTTTTTAATCAATTTGACCGGAAAGAAATTGCTTTCATTGTTGAGAAGGAAGATTGATTAAATTGCTATGGATGATTATGATTAAAATCTTGTGGATATGGTGCAGGGTCCTTGAAGTTAGCTTTTATTGCAAAATAACTCAGGTGTGTGTTTGTGTGTAAGTTTCTTTGTATGATCCCTGGCAAGTTGTAGCTGCCTTGCCTTCCGATGCTTCCACCAGAGGGGAGTTTTTCTGGTGAAGCTTTCCCAGATCTGGGCAGCCAGGAAGGTTGTAGAGAGCTGAGCTGAAAAGAAACAAAACCCAAAGCACCAGTACCCTTTGGCACCTTGTAACAATAAAAATGAAGCTTTAAAAGGCCACCTAGATAAATGTTGAAGAAGCTTTAAAGCAAAGGTAGAAAAGCAGACAGTTTCATCATTAGAGAATAACACTTTCATGAAACTGGATGAAAGATTTTTTGAGTATTCTTCTCAGGTAAGGCAAGCAAGTTGGCACCAGCACAAATGTGTTTAGCTGGTGATGAACAAATGATATCAACATATTAAACATAGAACCATCTGTATCATGAGGCCAAAAGAGAGAGTAGGGGAACAAAAGAAAGTAAAAGCTGCACTAAACTGCATGCGCACACGCTCTCTGCAAATACTTGTAACATCACTGCTTCCAATTTCCACCATTATTTCTGCCAACCTTGAAGCACAGAGGAAAGAATGCTCAGTGCTCAGTACATCAGTGCTCCCTCCACCTGACCAACAAGACTCACTATATTTTGTCTATGTGACTTTAGATCCTACAGGTTTCATTGAGATATAGTGGCAGAGAAGGAGACGGAGTGGGGGGATGTGGGAGAGGGAGAGAAGGAGGGAGGGAGAGGGATACTCAGTTCTCATATGAACCACATCATTCAATCTACTACTCAGGTGACCCTGAAGACACAGATAAACCTCCAAGTGCCTCAATGACTCTCTAAAAGAATGCAAATAATCAGCTGTCTGCAAGGAGTATAAATCCTTCCATTCCCCACCATTCAGTCAGAGCTGAAAAAGCTTCTTGGATGAGAAGCAAAACATCTTCAACAAAAAACAAGAAAGTCCAGTTTTCTCTTGAAAAAAGCACCTTTGGGATAACCATGACCTGGACGATTGAGAATCTCCATAGACACCATTCAATCATAGGTCTAAACCTGGTCCAAAACCCTCAAGTAGAATATTTATGATTTGAAACAGAACAATGGAAGAAATGGCTCTTGGATCCAAAACCTTGTTGAACATTTCAAAAGTAATAACAGCTTCTACAGATTGTACTTTACATACAGATTGTACCACAAAACTCTGTAGTATCGGCATGTGTGTGTAGGTGGAAGTGATTTAATCAGTTATCAGACATTACTGTAAAACTCTCCCACTTCCCACAGTGCACAGTTTAATATACTGTATTTAAACATTTATCCTCATTTTTGAAAAGGTAAATATCTGATATTGATTTGGTGACCTATTTGTAAAGCTAAATGGTGACTCTGTTGTTTTCCTCAGCATTCTATAAGCATATACACATATACACACTAAACACATTTCACTGCAATACACATTTCACTGCATTTCGTACCATGTACTGTATGTCTGTGCATGTGATGAATAAAATTTGATTTGATTTGATAAGCTCTTCCCACTGTTGAAGATCTCACTAGTAGTATGTCAGTTTCATCTCAAAGATTTTGACAGATCCACCAGTGACTTCTCACTATGCTAGCTGAGAGTTTTCAATAGTGGCATATCCTTTTCTAAAAATGGTCTATGCTGACCATAAGTAAACACGAGGAATATCTTTTAAGGATTTCCAGATGATGTGCTTCATTTATAAACTTCTCTTGGCCCTACAGGGAACTCATAACTGACTTTGACCAATAGGTGGTGCTGTTCCTTTTGAAGTTCTGATTCACTCATTGTATGGGAAGAATTAACAGCCTTAACACCAGAAGGCTGCAAATACAGCCATATTTTTAACTTGAAAATAAATAGCACTATTCAGGATCGGCTTGTCAGTAAAAAAAGAACTCTGGGCTTGTTCTCAGAAACTCGTATTTCCAAAATGTGGGAAAGGCAACAGATTTCGACTGTTTTATGTTCCTATTCCAGCATTCTCAAAGCTTCAACAAATTTCTTTTTTTCTGCTTTCCTAGATTGCTACAGGCACCTTCTGTAAGGTGTGCAAAGTTATACATCACTTGGGTGTAAATGTTGAACAAATTCCCCATTCCAATGGCTTATTACTATGAAATAACATGCCCAGCCATGATTTGTAACTGACATTCCTGACTGTATAATTAACTTGTTTATTTCCGTATGTGAAAATGACACATTCTTCGGAAAACACATCTAGGAGAGTTAATGAGGAAATATTGTATTACTGAGCCATGAATTTTACATCTTAGGCAAGAAACGTAGGTAAGCAAATGATTGCAGATTATTTTTTTTTCAGGTTAGGCAGTTTATCATTAATGCAGATAAAAAATAGAATTCCTATACCACTTCTGCATCTCTGGAAAAGGTCCGCTGTTGAGTGAAATAATATAAGTGTTCATTAGGGGGAAAACACCTTTATTTAGATTGTTATTCCAATGAGATAGGACATGTAATATGTGCATCTGTAGAATATTGTTGGGATTCACTTGAATGCTCTAAAATTGCTCTGCCTAGTTACCAGATAAATTATTCATGATCGTGTCCCTCTGAATATGTCAATTTTGATCCATCTCTTCATAATCCAGCCAATATTACCAAGTGCCAATTGCTTATGGTTATTCAGAAATTTCATTCTTTTTCATTCTCTGTGTGGCAGGAATTTTTAGGTGAAAACACATATCATTTTAGTTACTTCAGAATATGCTGACACTATCTCTAATAGCTATTCAGCTTGGCTTGGGCCAAGATCAGAGGTCTCTGTAGATCAGTGAAAAGATGTATATAGGATTAAGTATGTTAGCCATCAACCAGGTCCTGAAACCACTGGTTGTGGGCACCTTGGAATTATATTTATTTATGTAATTTTCTGTCAAACCCAAGCCCAGAGATGTAGTGGAATGCAATCTGCAGGAGTCGTGGAGAGCAAAGAGACAGTGCAACTTGGAAATTTTTGTAGGCCAGAAGACGGTGAAGGCCAACCAGTGGTTCAAAGTGTATATCTAATTGTTTTGCAGATACTGTAGTTGCTTTAATCTGGCAAGGTTCTGTTCATAGGCAATAGTAATAAAGAACTGCTCATAAGTTACTCGGTGTGCCATTCTTGGTTCTTCGAGCCTGACAAGAGATGAGACAGTGAGATGCAGTCGAGTTCATTCCTTTATTTGGTGCAGGTAAATGTCTTGTTTGTTTGTTTGCAATAGCAGCAACTATCTGTAGGTCGGATGCAGGATGAAGGTAAAGGTTCATTCTCTGAACTTGTGGGTTGGTTTCTGAACGTTTGGTTACTAGACTAAGTAACATCTTCAGTGGAGTGTAGTTTAAAATGTAGAGTAAACTAAATCCCTCTGAAGATATTACCTAGCCTGGTAATGAAACATTCGGAAATCAACTTACAAGCTCGGAGAGCGAATTTTTACCCTTATTTAATTATTTATTTATTGAATTTGAATCATAAAATCACTTCAAAAAAATAATCAAATTACATCACAATGCTAAAAATTAAATACGTAGAGCAGCTAAGAAAAAAATTACAATTCATAAATGTTATCATAACCAGGCAATAAGGGCCTTCACACAAGCTCTTCGTGATCATGACTATCATCCTATGCCTAGGATATAAAATAGATGACCAGACTGTGTTATAAAGTCCACTGAAGAGCCACTAAATGTCGGAGAAATCTCAGAAGTGACACCTAATTCCAGTGCAAACTTCTGATTGAGCTGCAAGGTGATTACTCTTTTCACCCACACCCTTCAGGATGGATTTTATTGGGTTTTTTTAACAGCTGCTATCTGAAGAGTGTCTAGAAATAGCAATGTAAGTGGTGTTCTGCATGCAGAATTGCTTCCCAGCCTACACCTTTGGAAATGCCAACCTCTGATTCCAATAGCTGGCAGTCCAAAGATGATGTCATCCTAGCTCAGGAGGGAGAAAAAAATGGCATTAACTGTAGTAAATAAAATAATTTCAATTTAAGTTCTGATGGTTTATTCTTCAGTAAGCCAGTTCCAAATGTCAAAGTACTGTGGGGAACATTAGGCATGCATAAATCAATAGCAAACAACCTTTTCTTTGGCAAGAGTAGAGCAATTTGGCTCCAGATGGTGCAGCAAGACTCACAATTGTGAGGTATTTGTCAAGGCAGAGTAATGCTAGAAATGTATTGAAAACAATTTCTTTATGATAAGGCCAGAGTGAAAAGAAGAAATCCTTCCTTTTCTGTGACGTCCCCATTCCTTATCAAAGGGGTTTCTTATTCTATGTTCTGGAAATATACAGTTTGAGCTGTAGAGCCATGCTCCAAGTATCTGAATTAAATCTATCAGATGTACATATTGGAAATATGCCAAGAATGTATAGTGGCATTCACTGTACCTTAGATTATATTGTGTACTCAGAGGAAAATAGAAATAATCTTGACCTCCTCCTCCTCCTGGTATGTACACCAGTCTAGGTTTAATCAAATCAAATCAAATTTTATTCATCACATGCACATGCATACATGGTACAAAATGCAGTGAAATGTGTATGCGACTGCTTGCAACCATAGGTAGTAGGGCAAGGGAATAGTATAGACAGGGAGGAAGAATAAGTTAGAGAGTGGTTGAGAGAGGTTATAGAAATACTTTATAGTCCTGGGATTGTTGTGGTTTGGTTTAGGGTCCGTATTGCCTGCAGGAAGTAGCTTCTCCTTAGTCTCTCTGTGTTGGCTTTCAGGGAGGGGAGGCGCCTTCCTGACTGCATCATGGTGAACAGTCTGTTGTTGGGGTGGCTGGGGTCCTTATTTATTTTCCTGGCTGTTCCATTAATTTGGCATCATCTGTTGTAGATGGAGTGCAGTTCTATAAAGTGCAGTAATATAAGGTTGCACACTTGAAGGAAATGATTTAGAATATGTTTGGATGAAATATTTAATTCTTCATCAAAACCATACAAAAATTCTGTCATAAAGGTTGGTGGAAATGAATTTGAGACTTCTGTCTTGTTCACTTCAGAAGAAAGTAAAGTCCAATAGAAACATCAGTAGAAAGGTAGAGAAAGATAGGTTGCATGAATGGCATTTAGAAGGTAGTAAAATATTAACGTGTAAAAACTTATCAAGTATGTCCACATGAATGCACAAAGGTTCAGATCTTATGGACATTTGAGAAAAAGCTAAAGAAGAAACAAGGAGAGAGTTGCTTCTGCCAAGAAATGTGGGCCCTCACTCGCCTTGACATTGTCTTAAAATAAGTGCTACCTTGTAAATAGACTTGGCAGTTGATCTTTTAATTTCTTTTTACAGATTTTGTATAAAAAAGAAAAAAAGGTTTCAAAAAAGACAGAATAGTGTTGCCCAGTTAAAGCAAATGCTAAAATGGAACTTACTTGTACAGATCTTGGTATCTTTACAGTACTGAGATGTCATACACAATTTCCTTGTTTGACTTACTCCATCTGTGAATTTTCCATCTGGTAACAAGGTTTTAAGCACATCACCTATAATGAAATTGCACTAGCAGAAAAAGTCCATTTCCTATTTCTTGGCTAGCATAACCGAAGAAGGAGATTTTGTTTGATGTTAAAATTAGTTTGCTTTTCAAAATTATTTTGTCTTTCAATTTTTCCCTTATAACAACAATATCTACTGTCATAAGTGAAAGTAATCTAACAAGCAGATACTGCATCTCCACCCTGAAACTTTTCTTTCCTCCCCAAGTATGTGATGTATGTGATAAAAGGTTTTTTGGTGGGTGAAATGCCATTAATTGGACACAGATTAGTCATACACAAAAGCGGCTGTTATCTATCTATCATCTATCTATCTATCTATCTATCCCTATCCCAGTGCTGCCGTGCATTAGAGTAATAGCTAGCACTCTGAATTGGGCCCAGTAATTTCTTTCCTGCTTGAAGTCTGGCGGACACATTCTGTATCAGTCATAGCTCAATGTTGTATTCAAAGACAGCCCCATGTAGTGTACAGTGAAGTTATCAAATTGTGTGGTGATAAGAGCACCATCTATTGTTACCATGGAAGAAAAGAGAAAAAGATAAACAGTACAATGAATAGATTCACTTAAGGGGATATAGGTGCACCTTACCAAGATCAATTTGGGCATAAATCATCTTGGAGAACTTGATAGCAGATAACCAATCATCAATTAATCATTGCTATTAAGACATTCCAGTCCAGGTAGGACCACAAGTGACATACTAGTTAAAACATAGCCATGCTTGTAGGAAGATCAGCTCCTTCTGAGCTGGAGTACTTCAGTGACTGACATATATTTGTGTTTATGTGAGATGATTATTGACAACCAACAATTCCACTTTGCTAATTTAATCTGAGCTTGTTCTTCCTCATTCAGATGGCCTCCAGGCAAATTCAAGACTTCAAGACTGTATCCCCAGATGAACCTGGGATGATTATGTATAATTCAGTGTCCCAATTATTCTGATGATATCTCCAAATTGATGGGTGTTCTCACACAGCAATTTCACAGAGGTACTAAGTAATATGTGGGAAGAGACTAGGCCCACACTAAAATAGGCCTGGGCTTTTCTTTTTTTCTTCTGTTAATACGAATTGGAGCAGTTCTCTCAGATAGGAGCAAACTGCCAAAGAATGGTACCCTTCACCCTTTCAAGTGATGTAGAACAGTTCCCCAACCTTGTGGATATGAGGGACTGGGGGTGTGTGGATTCACATGCAGCTTAGATCCTGTGCATGCTCAGATGAAGGTTTGCTCAATCGGTACCAGTCTGTGGCCTGTGGGTTGGGGACCCTGGTGTAGAAGACCATCATGTTTGACAAACATGTCCCAAAACACCAGATGCAGTGAATTTGGATGCACTCACTCCCCTTATCCAAGCTCCAATGAAAGACTCCATTCAAGTGACAAATGTCATTTCCATCCCATGCCCGGGTTCGAAACACAACTGACAAAGACTAGGCAATCTACTTTTCCCACAAAACTCAGTAGCAGATTTACCCCATCCACTCAAGCAGAGATACGATTCAACCAGTTCGCACCTATTCTCTAGAACCGGTTGTTAACTTTCTAAGCAGTTCGGAGAACTGCTGGTTCAGCTGGTCATTAGGGCAGAGAACCAGTTGTTAAATTATTTGAGTCCCACCAGTACTCAAGCTATGGCTAAGCAGGGAGCTGTGCATTTCAGAAGCAAGATGGGATAAGCCTTATACACTGAATGAAGTTATCTTTATTTTCAGTTCTGTTGGTTCAGGACTAAAGTCTACAAGCATTTGCCTTTGATTTCTGTAACAATGAGAATTATGCTGACACCATTTAAGTAAAAGAAATCTGCTTTATATTCTGGTTTCTTTTGGTACAAGGTTTGCCATACTTGTTTTAACAGAGCAAGTAATATATTTTCATACTGACAAAGGTCACAGGCATGCTGTTTAAACACCAACTAATAAAATTTCATCAAACACTTGTGCATTAGATAGATGAAACAATTAACCAATATTATATAGGGATAGACAGAAGCAGAGAAAATGAATGGATTAAATGTATCACCAAAAAGGCTTTAAAAGTCTGGAACACTGACTCTCATCTCCTTGATTTACATGCTGTGCAGGATGTTTTCCAGATCTCAGAAGCCTGCAGAATATCTTTGACATAGGAATTCAGGCGAGTGTCTTTTAGCTTAAACAAAGATTTAGGACCTTAAATTATAATGTGTTGGATAGGTATAAATTCTTTAAAATAAATACTGAATACAATATGGTGTTTGGGACCAGAATACAGATTGTGAAATATTCTGTTGCTGTTCTATTTTAAATGAATCTGGACCTTGGGAAAGTGTTTCTCTTTGGATTATTATTTTTAATTCCTGGTTCATTTAATTAATTACAGCCTTGCATGTGGGAATTCTAATGTGTTGATAGCAGCTCTTGTCCAAGTAATGTTCTCATTCATAGTCAATGACAGAACTTCTCCAGATACTGATACACTGGAAAATGCAGCGCTCTATACTTAAGAGATTTATTCATTTGCATGGGCAAGCCATGTGCAGGAAACTCAACTGGAGCAACTGAATTAGTGGTCTTTTTTTTCCTTGTGAGAATTTCATTTAGGAATGGCATTGCTTCCCATGCCCTTTCTGCTGCCATTGCTGAAAATTGGTGACACCTTTTTCTTCTGCTAAAATGGATGTGGGAAACACATGAAAGCAGTATTACAAGTCCTAAAACAGGACTGACATTGATTAAAGAGAAAAATAAAGGCCACACCAATACCTCCCAAAATAAAAGGGAGAAATACGAAACATTTTATCCCATCCTGTCCAAACTTCAGAAAAACTCCATCATTTTTTGACGAACCCTGTCCCTGCCACCCATCAGCGTATTAAATGCAGCCCCTGGCCAACAGATGTTAACATATTTAATATGATTTATGTTTGAAGCAGGGAATGACAGGTGTTTCACCTGTGCCACATATCAGGCAAGGTTGGTACAATACACTCGACTATGGAATTAACCCATTTTATACGTTTGCATGGTACATTGATTAATAAACTACTAACCAGATTAACTGACCAAAAGATATTCAGGCTTAAAGCTAACTTTGCTTAGCATCTTCTGCAAAATCGTTCATGATCTAGAAGTGAGTTCTACAGTATGAAGGCAGGCCCTGAATTAAAAAATAAACCATACACACTTATGATAATTTTTGACCAACTGAGATGTTCTTTCTCTCTCTATATATCAATCATATGACATCTATAAGGATTCATCACATATGAAAGGAACTCAACATTTCTAGTAAGGAAGTTATATGAGAGAGGTTGATACGTATTTTATCCTAATTCATCCAAACACATGATCTGAAGCTTTTCACTTCAGGAATCAAGAAACATTTTGATTTTGAATATCTATTCAGGAATCCCCAGTGTGCAAATTCAAAGTCATATTCAACTTTTATTTCAGAGTGTCTATGGAGATTGTCAGTCATCTAGATCGTGGTTGTCCCAAAGGTGCTTTTTCAAAAAACAACTGGACTTTTTTTCCCCCCTTGAAGACATTTTGCTTCTCATCCAAGAAACTTCCTCTGTTCTGACTTTCTGGTTTAATTTCAGAGGCATATTAAGCAAGCTTGGAATGGCCAGGTCTCTCTTAAAAGGTTAAAGTAGCCGATCTAGTTAGACTGCATTGCAGCAATTGTCACTTTTCAAATAAAGCCCGAGAGTTAGAACTTCTGTCTTCACTCTGTTAAACTTTGAAATATTTGGGAGACGTGTGTCACAATGTCAGCATGCAAATTATTTAATTTGAATCTTTTGCATAATATGTCATGATAGGCATGTGTCACTGTGGCTTGTACCAGACAGCTATGTTTGAAATGCAGGCCTGGCTCCAAATCCTGAAGAATTTTTGTCAGAATTGCTCTCAATGAATACTGGGTGTCATTGAGATCTAACAGCAGAACTGTTGCTATTTGTAAGCCACTTACAGGTAGTCCTCGACTTATGAATGTTGCTTAGTAACCATTTGAAGTTAAAATGAACTCCTAAAAAGAGACTAAAGGTCCAGATTTAAAATTGCAAAGTCCACCACGCCTGTGGCCAAGAGACCATTTGCAGTGTCCCACAGGCACATGATTGCAATTAATGACATTTTTCCTGAAAACCAACATTTACTTCTGGTTTCAAAAAAAGCCCCATAGCACATAATTGGTTCATTTAATGACTGTGGAATTTGCTAAATAACCACCACAAAAAAAGGTGTAAAATTGAGTATGGTCCCATGATGATCCACTTTATGACTGTCACAATATACAACCGAAATTGCATATTCAATTATGTCTGTCAGTTGAGGGTTATCTGTACTCCTTCTTCAGTTAATGCAGTAATGAAATGGAGTCATTTTTCATTTATTTCCCCTTCATGTTCATTTCTTTCTTTTTTTTAATCATTTGAGCTTTGATACTTGTTGCTTGGGTGACCATTTAAAGTCAGGGGTTGCTACATCTGGAGAGCAATCAGTTGGCGAAATCTGCATTTGAACAAGATGTCTGCCATGCACTCTCTCCTGCAAGTACATTGAGCAGTAAAAGTTGTGAGGCTTCGGAGGGTAACAACTCTGAAAACAACAAAGGCTGACAAACTAAAAACAACGAATACATAAATTAAAAACAAAAAACCCAAAGGGGAGACTTGAACACAGACTTGGATCTTCTTCCGCTGTCAATTGTCTCTGTCTCTATTGAACAACTCTATTTTAGAGCATGGATTTAGGATGAGATCTGAATATGTATACAGATCACGCATGTAACTCCTATCATTATATTACCTCATAACCACGTGCTCAGAAGGATGATACATTCAAGCCAAGGTTACCCATCTCTCTGTCAGAGATGACTATCTGGTGCTGGGAGTCCTTCAGTGGTCAGGGGGTTGGCTTTAAGGGTCAAAATTGCCCCTTCAGGACTGAGATTTTGAGTGATCTACAGCAGAGGTCTCCAATCTTGGCAAGCTTTGCTGGCTGGGGAATTCTGGGAGTTGAAGTCCTCCAGCAGTGGTGGAATTCAAATTTTTTTACTACTAGTTCTACATGTTTGGTGGGCATGGCTGGGTTGTGTGTCATATGACTGGGTGGGCAGTTCTGTAAACAGGTCAATAAAGATTAAGCTAGAAACAACACCAGAATGTTTTTTTGGATTAACCTTGTCAAGTTGAAAAAAAAACAAAAGGAGATTTCTTTTAACAACCAGTTCTCTGAACTCCTTAGAAAATTTACTACCGGTTCTAACGAACCTGCTAGAATCTGCTGAATTTCACCTCTGTCCTCTAGGCTTAAAGCAAAGCTGGCTGGGGAATTCTGGGAGTTGAAGTCTTCCAGGCTTAAAGTTGCCAAGGTAGGAGACCCCGATCTATAGTACAGGTAGTCCTCGACTTAAGACCACAACTGAACCCAAACTCTATGCTGCTAAGTGAGAAATGTGTTAAATGAGTTTAGCCCCATTTTACAACCTTTCTTGTCATGTTTGTTAATAGAATCGCTGCAGTTCAATTAGTCACACGGTTATTAAGTGAATCCGACTTTCACATTGACTTTGCTTGCTGAAAGATCACAAAAGAGTGATCACGTGACTCTTGGATACCACAACGGTCATAAATATGAACCGATGGTCAATTATCTGAATGTAAATCACGTGTCCATGGGGATGCTGCAACAGTCATGTGTGAAAAATGGTCAGAATTCATTTTTTCTGTGTCATTGTAACTTTGAATGGTCACTAAATGAACTGTTGTAAGCCAAAAACTACCTGTATTCCTTCTAGTATAAAATCAATTGATGTAATTCAGAACACACAGCAGGTCAGACATGTGCAGGTAATCCCCGACTTACAATATTTCATTTAGCGACCGTTCAAAATGATAACATCACCGAAAAAAGTGACTCATGACCCTTTTTCACACTTATGAGCATTGCAGCATGGTCACATGACCAAAATTCAGATGCTTGACAATTGACTCATATTTATGACAGTTGCAGTGTCCAGAACTCATGCAATCACTTTTTGCGACGTTCTGCCAAGCAGAGCCAATGGGGAAACCAGTTTCGCTTAAAAACCGTGTTACTAATTTACCAACTGCAGTGAATCACTTAGCAACTATGGCAAGAAAAGTTGTAAAATGTGGCAAAATCACTTAACAAATGTTTCACTTAGCAACAGAAAGGATGTGCTGTAACTGAACTGAGAGAGTTGTCTATTGTACTGTATGTTAATGGTTATATAAGGTAGCATAGAATCAGAGTTTCACTGGATGTGTAAGGTTTCTCAAATGTTCTTGTTTGGGGGCACACACTTAAAACATTACTAGTTCTGCCTCTCTATTGTAACTCCAGAAGAAAGAAATGCAAACAAAAAGTATAATAAAGAATTGTTATTCTGCATGTGACTAGAAAATTGGCAAGTGTATTATACTTAGCCATTAGCTTGAAACTAAATCAAATAATGGTTTAATTTCTGGACAATATCCAAATGACAAATGACCTTGTGCCAAACTTAACTGCTATAACACAAACTATACTCACGGAAAGTTTCTTTTTAAAGTGGCAAATAGTTTTCTCTAAAGTGCTCATGCCTACCCCTAAGAGAATAAGCAGCTTTTTAGATTGTCGGGCCTCAGAGAATCCACAATCCACAATATGTTTTGCAATATCTGAAAGTCTCTTCATGCTTTCCCAGAAGGAAAAATCAAACATACATAACTTTGATTATGATTTGCAACATGCAAAGGCAGTTTTTAAAATTCTTCCAATTATAGTTAGTGGTTCTAAATGAGAAAGTAAAGGACTGAGGTGAAAGACTGGACATTTTTCTTCACACTGGTTGTACCCTGGTTAAAAACAAGGAGGTTAAACACTGAATTAGAATGTTCTGACCTCATACTTCCTGACTGTAATCATGTAACACAGGGGTGTCAAACTCGATTTCATTGAGGGTGGCATCAGGGTTGTGTTTGACCTCGGGAGTGTGTGTGTGGCCAGGGTGAGCGTGGCCAGCTCAATGTCACTCATGTTGTGATGGCCTACTACAGCCCTCTGCTAGTGAAAAAGGAGCTTGGGAGCTCTATTTTCACTGGCAGAGCGCTGCAGGAGGCCGTTGTGGCTGAAATCAGAACTCAGGAGGGCCATGCGCGGCCCCCTCAAGCTCCATTTTTTGCTGGAAGAGGCACCATGGGCCAGTCTTTCACTGTTGCCAGGGCAGATTTAAATTTGACAACCCTGATGTAACAAATTAAGAGATGCTCTATGAATAATCTCCAATTCCAAACATAAGCATTTCATATGAGTGGTAGGAACTCTGCTCTCAGACTTGTTGACCACAAGTTGTGACCTTCTGTATAAAAGCTATCCATCCGTTTAAACTCAGCTCCATTAAATGTGTTATTCCTCACTACTTCCATTCGGTTAAAAGCCCTGGGTGGTATTACACTTGAATTATTCACTCACATTTGCAGTGCATCATAGCTGTTGTGATCTTAAGGCTTCTTAAACACTGACTGTTGGTGTTTCAAATAAAGATCCTGGCTGCTTTCAGGCAGATACATTTTTTTATCTCCCAGTTCTAAGAAACACATCATAGTTTGTGGAATCTTCCAGTTGCATAAGCAGGCAGTCGTTGCTCGCTTCAGGGAAACACCCTAAATGACTTCATGTCAGTGTGATTTATTTATAGTCACACCACATCATTACTTTTGTAGGCCTATCAGTGCAAAAGAAACTACTTCATGCTTTAGGGTTAAAATCTTGCAAAATAAATATTACATTAGAGGACAGAATAACTTATTACCATTATATGGCCAAAAAGACCCTTTGAAGCCCAGGGTAATGTACCACATAATCTTGTAAGTAAATATAAAGTATCACTGAGTTCAGTAAGACTCATTCCACTAGGCCAATGGATTATGGAATTGCAACCTAAATATAAAGAAGTTTCTATTTTTTAAAAATCACACTTTGATTAATATTTATTGTTTGTTTCTGAACATAGAATACCATTTTTATTTAGAAACATAGGAATAAAACCAGTTCAGTTGACTGCTAATCCATTCAATTCAACATTTCCCCAAATCTTTGCTCCTATCATCTGGAAATAATAGGAATGGAAGTTTAAGACATTTAGAAGCTCCAGGTTAGGGAAGGATATTTCTTAGCTGAGATTGTCAATCTCATGTGGAGGTGATGAGAGTGATGTACCACTGACTGCAGCACAGCTCATTTTTGCATAGGGTTATTTTTCCCCATGGAAAATCAGGGGCAGAAGGAAACATTTGCAGAGTTGGAAATCCTACATATACAGTAATAGCTTGCCCATGTGTGGTCTGAATTAACTATCAGCATCTTTCTAGCCGTTCAGAAAGGAGTTTCCCCAGCTCTGATTGGAGATTCTGCTTTTAATCCTGAGAATTTCTAAATGCCAAACACATTCTTTAACCCAGTCTTGTTATGGCATTGGGTAAGAAGCATACTGCCCTGGATTTCGCCTTTGTTATATCTCTTTTGATTTTTTTAAAACACTGTAAAAATGTAGAGCACATTCAAGTGAAACTCCAACCCTAAATGGATTTCAATGGGCATTCACTTGGTTAGTCATAGAACAGAAACAACCTAATTTGAGGAACATTAATACTTCTGACCTAACTCTTTCATTGTTGCAAAATAATTTTGAAATACTACTAATAATAAATGTATAAAAATAGGTCTTCACTATCATCTTTCATAGGTGCTTGAGCATGATTTGATAAGTCACCCGGGGAAGTCCAGGAACTGACCTCATAAACAGTTTTGACAAGAAAGGTAAATGCAGTGAAAATCTGAAATCCAAAAGGAAGAAGGTCATTCCGTAATTGATGAATGAGTTGAACTAAAAGTTATTAATTTCATACAAACAATCTAAGAAACCCTGCTTTTATATATTTAAACCTAGTGCTGCAGGTAACCATCATTTTTTGCTTGCCTTTGACTCCAGTGTAACAACCACAGAGAATTAAAATATTGATAACTAGACTTTGACAATCTTATATAAGGAACAAAAGATACATGCACATAAAATTGCTCTAAAATCCTCCTCAAAACAGGACTATGTGCCAAAATCACAGATAGGTGAAATTATGTGCTGTGGATAATATCTGATCTGTATTTGCTAACTGTAGATATATAAGAGAGTGAGAATAGAATGGCAAGTAATGAAGGTCACCTGTATTATTTTTTAAAAATCACAAAAGAAAAGAAAATAATTGATTTGAGTCTAGATTGAGAGTACTTATATATGATCCATTGAAATATATAAAAATACAATTCCAATATTCCACTGAGTGCATCTGGATTCAGTCCATTGGGTTCCGAAGATTACGTTGCCCATGGAAAAAATGGCAGTTTTATAATTGCTGTGAAGAATATCAGAAGCCATTTTATATTTTTTCCTTTCCTTTCTATTTTTCTTAAACTTTCTTTTATTTTCTATTACTTTTTGCTTTTTTGGTTGATTTCTTTTTCTTCTTTCATATTTTCGACTACTTTGTGTTATCTTTTCTAAAATTTAATACTACATATCCATACACACACACACACAAAAATATATA
>JAEANM010004267.1:0-21047 GCA_017656035.1 Myanophis thanlyinensis
AGGTCATTCAAAAGTGTTGGGGACTTTCACAAGGAGTGGACTGAGGCTGGAGTCAGTGCATCAAGAGCCACCACACAGACGGATCCTGGACATGGGCTTCAAATGTCATATTCCTCTTGTCAAGCCACTCCTGAACAATAAACAATGTAAGAAGCGTCTTGCTCAGTGATCCAAAGTCCTCTTTTCTGATGAGAGCAAATTTTGCATCTCATTTGGAAACCAAAAACCCAGAGTCTGGAGGAAGAATGGAGAGGCACACACTGCAAGATGCTTGAAGTCCAATGTGAAGTTTCCACAGTCTCTGTTAATTTGGGGAGCCATGTCATCTGCTGGTGTTGGTCCACTGTGTTTCATTAAGTCCAGGGTCAATGCAGCCATCTACCAGAAGATTCTGGAGCATGCTTTCTTCCGCAGACGAGCTTTATGGGGATGCTGACTTCATTTTCCAGCAGGACTTGGCACCTGCCCACACTGCCAAAAGCACCAAAACCTGGTTCAATGATCGTGGGATTACTGTGCTTGATTGGCCAGCAAACTCGACTGATCTGAACCCCATCGAGAATCTATGGGGCATTGCCAAGAGAAAGATGAGAGACATGAGACCGAATAATGCAGAAGAGCTAAAGGCCGCTATTGGAAGCATTCTGGTCTTCCATAACACCTCAGCAGTGCCACAGGCTGATAGCTTCCATGCCACACCACATTGAGGCAGTAACTGCTGGAAAAGGGGCCCAAACCAAGTACTGAGTATATATGCATACTTATACTTTTCAGAAATCCGATATTGTTCTATCTACAATCCTTGTTTATTGATTGCACGTAATATTCTAATTTTCTGACATTGTGGATTTGGGGTTTTCATGAGCTGTACACCATAATCATCTCAATTATGACAAATCACAGCTTGAACTATCTTGCTTTACATGTAATGAGTCTATCTCATATATTAGTTTCACCTTTTAAGTTGCATTTACTGAAATGAACTTTTGCACGATATTCTAATTTTCCGAGTTTCACCTGTATGTTTCCTTGAGTATAATCCCATTTAAATCAGTAAGAAGAGTAACTGAACAAGATTAGAATTCTATGACTACCTAGTAAGCTTATATTCTTTTTCCATCTTGAATTCTTTCACACATTTCCTATAGACATATCTTTGTTTTTAAAAGGAACAGCATTAACATCAAATAACAAAAGAAAACTCTTTCTCAACAACTAAAAAAGCCTGAAATTTCAAAAAGCAGAATTTTATGAAAATTAACCAAATGATCATCTCAAATCAATAATGCACAGTGCAATAATGCATAGTGCAATATACCTACCAAACACATTTAATTAATTTTTCCCTATACAACATTAAAATACATCGATAATTGTTGGTTGAAACTTTGCTCAGAAAGGTCATATAACAACTGAAATAAATTTGGGGATATAGGGCTACCAAATTAAACTCTTGACAGAATGTTACCATACTTAAAAATGAGAAAAAATATTTCATATATAAGAAAAGCAATCTACAGTAAAATTTGGCAAATACTTGATATTACTTCTTAAAAATGCCTACAAACACCTTTGTCCACTTAAAAATTAAGGAGCAGTTTCTTGTAGGCCACTTAGCATGGAACATAAAAAGCAAAATGTCTTGGTAATAAGATTTTATATTTAATCTCATACTGAAATATAGTATGAGAACTTTTCTATAGCAAGGTCCCCAACTCCCGGCCACTGTAGACTCAACTCCTGGCCACTGTAGACTGGCACCGGGCCACAGCATGCCAGAAACAGGCCACGCAAACAAGCGAAGCCCCATTCACAGAATGCAGGCAGCATGCGAAACCACAGCCCTTCTGGTACACAGAAAAGCATCCCCTCACGGAACTGATCCCCAGTGCCCAAAAAGTGAGGAGGGGGCACTGTTCTATAGGATTGTTTTAATAGCTTTTTTTCTTGGCATGGTATTATGTAAATAATATACCTTGGTCCAGGTTTTGGAACATTTCCAGCTTTCAGTTCATCAATTATATTTTCAATATCTTTTGTTGTCAGATCTTCCTGTAAAATTAAATGAAAAGGGGTGTTGAAAAGGGCCGTTGATTCTAACGTAGGCTTGAAAAGCTGGGAATAAAATTCAAAAAATAGGAGCATCACAAACTCACGTCTGAAGATCTCTGACTGAGCCAAATAACGGGATCAGCACAGGCAGGACTCATTTGATTGGCTCAGTCGTAGATCTACTGACAGAGACATGCCCATTCTTGGATTCAATTCCTCAGCACTGGAGAACAATATTCCACAAATTAAATATTACATTTTCTTCATCTATACGTATATTTATATTTAATATGTTATAGAACTCTTTCTTTTGCTACAGAAGACTTCAATAATTGTACTTGAGAAGTTATTAGACTATAATTTATTTATGGCTGCCTATTTTTCAACGGTGGCTTTCTGTGATATTCTGAACATAATCTAAAAACTATATTTTAAGATTAAAGATATGTGCATATTGTATTCTACTGTGTACCAAATGCATAGTTAATGAGTTATTATATTAGCAATAGAATATTGTCAAAATTAGATACCTGTGGATGATAGATTTCTTAGTTTCCAACTGAGGTGAAAAAAGGAAAAGGAAATCTAATCTATGTTTATCCTGTCAATTGAGTTGAATTCCACACACTTAGAAAAGCATCACACTCTCATTGAAGTCACAACTACATGTGATTTAGCACAAGGATTTTCAAGCTTTTTCAAGTTACGGAAACAATTTATATTTTTAAAAAAAAAATTCTGGCACTCCCAACAGGTAACATACTAGTAAAAGAACATTGACTATGTATGAACTCCTCCCCGCCATCTCTCAAGGAACCATATCCAAGTTCTCAAAATCTAGTGAGAAGAAGGGTACAATTTGAAAAATCTGATTTATTGCACAAAAGCAATCTAGATGGTACACAAGCAAACTTGCCAACCGAATGAGGAGTAAGTGTTTTATATTGGTATGAAGGGATCACATTTCAAGTTGCCAGGATAAAAGACTTTATAATGTATCATCTTGTAATTTATTCAGATAAATATGCATAAGGAAACATGCCAATTAGAAACAATTAAAAAGATAATGATTTCATGACAAAACCTCTTGACAAGAAAAAATTATGGTTACTCCTGACAGAGATAAATATGCTCTTCTGCAGAACCATATTCATATTTTCCATTGTTTTCAATCAGTATAGGCCAGTGAGGGACAAACTTATGGCATGCGTGCCCCAGGCGGCACCCAGAGCCCTTTCTGCAGTCACGCGAGCTATCGCCCCAACTCACCTCCAGCTGTTTTGTGTTTCTGCTGTACATGTGAGTGCGCATGCACGCATAAGCATTTCTGGAGACCCAGCTAGTCTGGGCCTCTGCTGTACATGCATGTGTGCAATTTGCACATGCGTGTGATTGCACATGGATGCATGTGATTTGTGCATGTGCAGTGTGCATATGCGTGGAAAGCATGCACACTCACATATTCGGCACTTGGTGCCAAAAAGGTTAACCAACACTGGTATAGACATTACCTATATATTCCTGCCCATTCAAAAGGCCAATGGCACCAATGACCAATTTGCACTCAGTGCCAACAGTTTAAGTGCAAATTATGTTATACAGGTAATCTTTGACTTACCACCTTTTGTTTAGTGATCATTCAAAGTTAGTACAACACAAAAAAGTGACTTAAGATTGATTTTCACACTTTATAACCATTGCAGCATCCTCATGGTCATATGTTGAAAGGAATAGGGAACTAGCTATAATAAACAACTGGACAGAATTGCTTATTCTGTTTGATGAAGAGGTATCTATTTTAGTGCAATCATGTAATTTACTTCTAACTTTATTTTAGTTTTGATACAATTTTGGGGATTTATTTTGAGTGCATTATAGATGTTTCTTATAATTCTATTTTTTTTTGCCACAAATAAAAGTAATTGATGATGGGAAAGCAAAAATCCTTTTTTGAGGCAATTTATTTTTTAAATCAGTTAAAGCTTTAAAAATAATTGTGGTTGCTTAGCACATCAAAATTTACTTCGGATGTTTACATGAGATAATTTTTGATGATGTGCGGGGAAAATTGTTGCACTTACTTCAGGGCTTTAGAGACAGAATGCAAACTGGGTTAAAGGACAGAAAATATATTATAAATGATGTCAAATATATGTGTCCCAGGATAATGTTGCAAGATCCGCAAACGACACGACCTACACACCTTGCCTCGCCACTTGTTTAGCAGCCAAAAAGAGCAAGAGATGTGACCCATGCGCTTCGCCTGGCCACTAGGCTGCTTTTTTCCAACCAAAAAGAGTGAACAACACAACCCACACCCTTGCGCACCAGCTACCTGTAGCTGTTCACCTGAAAAAGCCTACCGTTGTCCACTCCAGCAAGCCTGGCCACCAGGCCGCTTCTTTTGCAGACAAACTCTGTGAATGAGTGATGCACACCACGCTGCCTGAAGTACGTAACATTTTTTTGAGTGTTCACCACAACCCATGAGGCCCAGCGCAGCAAGGAAGACCTTTTGCAAAAAAAAAAGGTCCTATTGCAGAGTTATAGCCTTCATTCAAGTGATCCCCTTTTGCGACCTCCTGACAAGCAAAGTCAATGGGTAAATCCAGATTGATTATAATCTAGATTGATTGTAAACAACCCTTTTGTAACTTAATCCCAGCCACCACCCCATGGCGGCTTAATAGATTGGGTTAATGGATTAATGGACTTAATATCAATAACAATAACACTTAGACTTATATATTGCTTTATAGTGCTTTATTGCTTTATAGTGCTTTACAGCCCTCCCTAAGTCAGCATATTGCCCCCAACAATTTGGGTCCTCATTTTACCCACCTCAGAATGACGGAAAGCTGCGTCAACCTAGAGCCGTGATGGCGAACCTATGGCACGGGTGCCACAGGTGGCACACAGAGCCATCTTGCTGGGTACACAAGCTGTCGGCCATCTTACCTCCAGCAGAGCATGCACATGTGATTGCGCATGTATGCATGTGTGATTGCAGAGACCCAGCTGGTCTTCGGGTCTCTGCTGTGCATGCACGCGATTGCAGGAAATCCAGCTGGTCTTTGGAGCTCTCCTGCTCATGCACGCATGACTGCTCATGTGTGCGTGACTGCCTGCGTGCAGTGTGCATGCACTGCACATGCAAAAGCTGCATGCATTCGCAGATGGTGTGGTTGTACATGAAGTGCACGTAGAGGAGCCGCACACAAGTGCAGATGGGATGCACAAAGCACATACTTTTCGGCACTCGGCAAGTAAAAGGTTTGCCACCACTGGCCTAGAGCCTGGTGAGATTTGAACCGGCAGTCAGCAGAAGTACTGCAATATTGCAGTACTGCAATCTAACCACTGCACCATCGAATCTTAAGATCTTAATCATAAACAACCCTTTTGTAACTTACCAACTGCATGCCAAGTCCAAGCCACCATCCCAAGGAAAGTACAATGCTCATGTATGGTACAACAATTTGTTAAAAACCCACAGGCACAATTTATTCAAATACAGTTCTGTCATCTCCAAACCTTGAATTTCGGCTGGAATCTCTTGTGACTCCATTGGCTGTAAAAAGATTGGTCCCAATTGCTGATGTCTTGCAAAAGAGGTCTCCTTAAACAAGTATCTCTTGTCCATGTATCCTGCTTGTAGTGCATTGGCAACATAGGTGTCTGTGATGTTATTCCATGCATTCTTCACCCAACTACCTTTGGCAAGCTAGGCCAGATCCAGATTGGTTTCTCTCCATGCAATTCTCTGTGTAGTCATTGATTTGTATGTGCAGATGGTCCTTGAATGTTTTGTTTACTGCAATGTCTAGCATTTGGAGATGTGCCATCATTCCTGCAGGAATCATTATTTGGTCCACTCTTCTCTGTGCAAGGAACTTCTTCATATGTTTGGCACAGTGAGTGCTGGCTGTATCCCAAACCAGCATATACCTCTTTGGCCACCTTGCACAATAAGTGGCAGCATTAACTCAACTCAACCCATTTTCTTATAACACCTTGTGTGCACCAGACCTTTTCAGTTTCAAGAACATAAATCCCCGAAGCACATTCAATCTTTTCTTTCTTGGAGATGATGAGGTGGGACCTTGCTTCCATCCAGATGAATTGCCAAAATGCATATAAAACGTGCACTTTCATATCTAGTGGAGGGAATGTAAATTGACATGGCACCCCTCTGATCAATTGTTTGAGCTCTTTGGCCCATAAACACTGCAGTTTCATCCATGGCAATCATGTTGGAGAGCTGGTACTTGGAAAAGTCAATGCCATCAACGAAGGACTTGAATGCAAGTGCACGTTTGACAAGTTCAGCATCTTTCAGCTTAAACTGTGAGGTGGATCTTCTCAGAGACAGTTCATATAGCTGAAGGAAGCCAGCTAGCCAGTCAACGATGAGAGGGTTTTAATTCTCCCTGGGTAATTTCCAGCTGTGGTGCCATTGCAAGGAACAAATGCTTGAATATCAACCCTGCATACAACCAAAGTATTTGCTCTCCTGTCAGCAATCCATTCAGAGATGCTGTCTTTAAGTTCAGGATATAGCGGATGCCAACCTGATCTACACCTGCACTTCTTGGCATTTCCCTGATCACCTGTTGACTAAGGTTATCATACTCCACTCTCCATTTTTGGACTATACGGAGATCCAACTTCTTCTCTGTAGATGCCGTTAGATTCTTGCCCTGAGAATCCTCCACAATTTCATCTTCACTGGAGGCCAAAATAAAAGTCACTTTAGATCATTAAGTCCATTAATCCATTAACCCAAATCCATTAAGCCACCTGGGATGGTGACTGGGATTTTGCTTTGTGTTTCCCCTGGGGTGCTGGCTGGCATTTTGCCTCTGGTTCTGCTGGGGTGCTGGCTGGGATTTGGCATGCAGTTGGTAAATTACAAAAAGGTTGTTTATTATTCAGACCTTAAGACTTAAGATCATTAAGTCCATTAATCCATTAACTCAATCCATTAAACCATCTGTGGTGGTGGCTGGGATTAAGTTATGAAAGTGTTGTTTACAATCAATCTGGATTTTCCCATTGACTTTGCCTGTCAGGAGGTCGCAAAAGGGGATCACTTGACCCAGGGCTATAACCATCTGCAATAGGGCCTTTTTTTTTTTTTTTGCAAAAGGTCTTCCTTGCTGTGCTGGGCCAGGTGGGTCAGAACAAACACTTAAAAAACCTTACATACTTCAGGCAGAGTGGGGCATGTTGCTCGCCCACACATTTGCTGGAGTGGATGACGGCAGGCTTTTTTGGGTGGACAGCTACCTGTAGCTGGAGTAACCATTAGACGTAGGCAAGGGTGTAGAAGGAGCATGGGTCACGTTGCTTGGTCTCTTTGGCCATGAAAGGAACTGCCCATTGGCCAGGCCAGGTGCGTAGGTCGCGTTCCTCACTCTTTTCAGCCATGAAAGAAGCCATCTGGTGGCCAGGTGGGGTGAGTGGGTTGCTCCTTCTGGCTGCAAAAGAAGCAGCCTGATGGGCAGGCAAGGTCTGTGGCAAGTCCTTTCCCCCCTTCTCGTGTTGTCTACAATGCAAGCGACGTGTGAAAATGGTGGGAACTGGCTGCAATGCACTTTAAATAGGGCCAAATTTTAGGGTAGGGCTTAATTTTAACACACACAAAACAGTGCTGGGCCTCCTTTTTGGGGTGGGTTGTGTTTTAGGAGAAACACGGTAGATTAAAAAAAAAAAAGCTAGAAGAGTACGACACAGATCAGAACAACCTAACCAGGACACAAATCATGAAGTTATTCTAGTACTGCCAGCATACCATCTTCATGTTCAAAAGGGAAATGTATGAGCAAAAAGAAAGTACACCCATGCAGTGGTGGTATTCAACTGGTTGCACTGGTTCTAGTGAACCAGTAGTGGCAATTTCTATCTCAGCTGAATCTCTGCAGCCTTCCTACTCACCTGGGCTGCCTCCCAACAGTAACTATCCACTATCACACAAAAAGAATTGCTTCAGAACACCAAATGGCAGGGTGAGAACTCACTGTAGTACACAGCAAGCTAAATAACTAAAGAGAAAAAAGCTACTTGAACAATTCAGGCAGAAGCATTTATTACAAGATACCTGCGCAACACACAAGAGAAATGAAGAAAGAAGGTAGAAGATCAACTATGTGGCACACCCTGCCATACATCAAAAAATTTCAGAAGAACGCAGCTTCTGACATCTGCAAGTGGGCATTGCATACCACCCAGAGGCTACCATATGAGGACAAAGATCCTCGTTTTGCATTACAAAGATAATTTGGAGGTGGTATATACTTCTAATGTAATCTACTGGATTCCCTGGATGGATTACCTCATGTAAGATGGACAGAGAGGAATCTAACCACCAGATTGCAAGAACACAAGCGAGTGGTCAGACAAGTAGACTCAAACTCGTTGATGTTGACCATGCAGGTAGAAAGATAGCCAGGGAAACTATTGAAGTCTGGGAAACAGGCCCTTTCTCAGTCAACAAGAGTATTGATTTACCACCAGCTTATCAGGTACTTGGGAGCCAAGGACTTGACTGCACATTTACACACCAATCAACCAATAGGAGGACACCATATAAATACAATGCATAGAATAGTCCAAAGGACACATTCTGGTAGAGAGAAGTTCCCTGAGAATGAGCTCCAACACAAGTCCAAAAGCTTGGAAGACTAAATCTCTGGTCCCAGTGACTGACCCAGATTATTGTTCTATGTTTGGCACACAGCACAACCATATTCATATTTCTGATCTTTATATGCTGGAAAAAGTACAGAATTTCATAGCACAATGAATAATACAATAAGCAAAATGCCTAAAACTGTGAACTTCCTTCTTGAAAAAAATATCTTTTTCTTTTTATCATGATGGAACAACAAATAAAATGTTGAGAATTATTGATCTAGTTCATATAAAATTAATTTCAGTAAATCTGTTCATTAGAATAGCATATTAAGATAGAAACTTACTATTTATGCCAATTTAATTTTTCAAGTCAACAAGTGTATAAAAATAGATACACTTGAAAGATCTAAGGCTTATTTATACTTACATAATAGTTGTCATTTATTTGTACCATTGGTGCATTTACGCAAGCTCCCAAACATTCAACTTCCGTTACAGTGAAAAGTTTATCAGATGTAGTTTCCCCAACTTTTATACCTGAGGCAAGACAAATTAGTTTGATTTATAATAAAGCAAACTGTAAACATGAAAATTTTATGGCTATTTATCCCAATACAGACAATATTCCAAAACAGATTATAGCAGCTTGTATTAGATTTACTGTATTAAATTAACATATGTTTCCCAATCTGTTCTCACCACTAGGGTTGCAATCCTGTTTATAGGAATGTATGGGTATGTAGCTGGCTGTTAGATAATATCATCAGTCAAATGTTATCTTAAAGTATTAATTTTATTTCATAAACGTCATGAACTATTTTGTGGGCTAGGGAAGAATGAAATAGTATCTTAAATTTCAGCAAGCTTAAACATCTGCATCTTTCCCCTTAAGGGATCTCACACCACAAAAAGCCAATGTTGGCCTCATCTTCTCAAAAATTGAAAATAGAAGCTGGAAAAAGTGTTGATAGTACAGCTATATTTTAAAATGAGCTTTATTATAGCAATTTCAATGGAAATATCGGGTCACCAAAGTCTTTTTATTACAAACAAAATTAAAAGTGTTTTGAGGTTTTTTTTTATTTTTGTTTCTCTTCCCTAGTCTTTAGTTTATGTGTGTTTGTGCATGTGTGCGTTAAAAAAGATTCAATCTTTATTATAGTCACGGATCAGCACAAAAAAATTTAAATATTAAAATAAAGCAAAACTGAACAGAAAGAGAACAAAATAAGGTACAGTAATATATTATAATTGATAGTGAGATCAACAGTGGCATCAAGGTCTACCTAATTTTATTGACACTGTAATAAAAACTCTATTTGGATAAATTAATTCATACTAATCCGACACTAGTAGTCGTACACAAGAGATCAGAGTTTCTGGGATGTTTAATCAGATAAGGTGTTATAAGATGGGTCAATGAGTCCCTATTGGAGGGGTTGTGTATTAGCATTTTGGCTTTCAAGCTACAAGAACAGAGATTTGTTTTCATTAATCTGCATCCTGCCTTTGCATTCTTCCCAGATGAAAGGGGAGTGGTATGCTATGGTGCTGTGCAAGTGGAGGTAAGTGGAGTACACTATGGAGTGTGTGGGGAATTTGTAGATATGCACTACCAGGATACTTGTAATCCTTTCCAGATGGGCAGTGCATTAAGGAGCAAAGGATTGAGGGAGAGATTGGAGAGGCCCTGAAAGGCACAATGCAAGGTGCGTGCAAATGTCTTTGCACTTGGTTTTTTTGCAGGGAGGATTTTTAAGGCCTGAGTGGATCCTTCCAGGGTCTCTCCTACACCCTGAGGCATCCCATGCACCCTACCTGGGACTCTTTAATTACTTAACAACCTGCTAGATTGCTCAATAATAACTGGGAACAAAGCACTCACCTGAGCAATGTGATGTCTAATTCAACAATCACTTCACTGAATGACCAATATTATTATAAATCAAGGACTATCTATATTCTTAATTACCTCACATAACTTCAGTTCTCAAATAACTGGCGTCTGTTCCCCCCTTTTCTTAGCTATAGATCAGTTTCGGGCTGTGCAACTCAGCCATCAACAGCTAAAATAATCCTGTTGTCCAGCTCTCCAGGATACAAGGGTAATTTTGTCATGATCGAGTTTCTTTGCAAATATGCTTTTCAGAGTACAAATATAAATTGGATTAAGTAAGAAAAGTCAATACAACATGAACAGACTCATGATACAGGAAAATTAAGTGTTTCATACCAAGCTTCTTCTGAATGGCTTCTAATATACTATCTGAATCTTGAAGCATACAGGGTGTGGTAGTGCAGACTTGAATATGATATTTCCCAACAGGCTTACGATTAAACATTGTATAAAATGTTGCTACTTCATAAACTCTCATAGGAGGCATTTGTAGAATCTCAGCAATCTATAAATAGGAAATTATTTTTATCTGAATAATATATTTACATATTTACTTTTAGCAGAAGCAATAAAAATCTTGCAATGTCTTGATTTTCTGAATTTATAACTCACAGAATTCTTGCACAGTGCAATCTGAAGTCAGTAAATACTGAAAAATTATCTGAATATTTCTATAATTGAAAAACTTAATTTTATTAAAACTGATGAATTATTTATTTTAAAACAGGCACCTAATAAATAAAATTATTTTGTGTTAATATTATTCAGTTATACATATGCTAAAATATCAGATTAAAGATAAGTACCTTATTCATAGCTGATATAGGTAGCCATCCGTGTTGTCTTTGAGCTAAATCCAGAACAGGGATTACTGCTGAAGATTTATGTCCTTCTGGGTAGTTATTTACTATTACATCTATCCTCTATTTAATTAAAGAAAATAAATATTACAATAACCAATTTTATTGAAATAGAAATACAGCATTTCACCCAATAAAACAAGAAAGCGTATGGATAAAAATTGAGGGTTTTTTATTTAAAAAAAACCCCGGATTTTTAAAAAATTTAAATTGAATTTTTATTTTATTTTATCACATTTATTTTAATAAAATGCTTTTGGAGTAAAAATCTATCTAAGATAGTTTTCTATTTAAGATACATTAATAATTTAGTTTATTCGGCATGAAACGGAACTTAGTTATGTAGCATGAGGCTGTATATTTTGCAATATTGGGACTGTCGGTGAATCAACAGAAGGTCAGAGGAGGAGCCACTGTGGGGCAGATGACAATTGCTCTTTAAAAATTATGATTTTACTAGTGATTTAAATCAAATCCACCCTGCATGAAAGGTCAACAAAAAGGGACTGAAATGATGTAAAAGCCCAAGTAATTTAATAACAAAATAAAGAAAACATACCTTATAGTTTTCAGGAGTGAAATCAAATGGGGTATTTGGGTTGTTTTCAGGAGTATCTCTGTGCTGTACATATTACAAAAAAAATAAAAAGATGGTTATATATAGAAAAATTATAGCTCCTGTATCTTAATAATTATAATATTTCATGAGAAGAGATTCATCTTATAAAGATATGAAAAGCTGTACGAGCAGCTGAATTACTTGAACACCTATGTGTGTGCATCATCGCTCTACTTAGTAGTTTCAGAAATAAAATGTTGCATCATGCTATTTAATTATATGAAAAAGTGTATTAATAATGAATACTTTGATCATCGTTTCAACTTACATGTTTATTATTTGCAATATTGTTGCAAATTACAATAAGTGAAAAGAATATTGCAGTAATTATATGCAGAGTTGAAAAATAAAAGTTTATGATAACCTATATAGTTGCATGTCATTTAATTGATCACCTAAAGCTATAAAATATTTTACCCAGTCAAATATTACAGTACAGGTAATCCTTAAGAAATGACAGGCCATTTGATGACTGTTCAAATGACCAACACCCCAAAAACTTCATATGAACCTGTTTCTTTAAAGTTACAGCAGATGTAGTATTCCCATAGTCATTTGCACTTATGACAGACCAGGGGGATTCTGCAGCACTACCACCCCTGCCAGGTCTCCCCCCCCCCCCATTTTCCATTGTGGGGGAGCATAGACAGCATAGATAGTTCCTCAATTATGATCACGTGACTGAGTCGATTCAAGTATAAAAGCCTTGCCTCACTGACTGGCTGTCCAGTGTTTTCGACTCAGTTCACAATTAGACTGCACTCTGGAGCACCATCATTGGGAGTCTGCGTTAGATTTTGACAGAATTTCAAACTTCGCTCAGGTTAGATATTATTGCAGCCAAAGATAGCTGCTGAGTGATCTCTTTTCTTTCAGGGGAGAAACTGCCGGCCAACTGGGCTGCTGGGCGGAGGTTTCTTACTTCCCCCCATGCTTTGCAATAGTACAAAACAACCCATCTATCGAAGTGCCACCTGATTACAGCCCATTTCACTTCGGTGATGGCTCTGAATTCCGCAGCGTTGGGGCTTTTCGGCTGGCAAGGTTTCCTCCTCAGCCACTTCTCAGCTGTTCGTTTTCTTCATTCCGCTCCGTTTTTTTCTGTCCCCGGCTGCTCTGTGTTGGCGAGGTTTCAGCCTCAGCCGAAGTTCTTTTCTGATAAGTTCTTGGCCCTGTTGCTTATAAAAGTGAGGTTTTAGCCTCAGCCTTTTAATTTCCAGAAGTTTGCCTTGTATGTTCTTCTCCAAGTTTGTTGATCGTTACCAATTTGATTGCCTGGCCATTTTTTTTGTCACTGTGACAGCTAGCCACCATTAACAGCTTTGCACGGCCATTAAAAAGGGCGCGAAACACTCTGACTAAAAATAGTCAGACATTGCTGCAGGGCTCTGCAGTAGTTACTCAGCTGACCTGATATTCACAGCAGAGGCTCTGGACAAAGTCCTTTGAAGCCTTTGATCTTAGCATTGATTAATGCTACAAATTGAGTGATTATTTTATTGAGCCTAATTAATTACAATTTTATCAGTTTATTTTCCTTGCCTTTTACAGAGATACTTAAACAATTCATTGAGAACAGTGCCACCTGCTGGCTACATTTAAAATTCCACACATTGAAATTGGAGAAACTTCCTGTTTACTGACCAGTCTACAGGGACATACCTAACTAAGTTGCCTGATTCAAACTTAATTGTTTGGTTTTTTTGTGTTAGTATCATTTTATAATGGCACATTTGCCTCAGCCTATGGGTCCCTCCATTCAGGAAGGCCCTCAGAACCTACAACATCAAGCCAGCCTGCAATTCATAAACGAGGCATGCTCAGGGCTTCATCTGAGGCAGCCACTCATAAGTCTAAGAAAAAGGCTACAACAAAGAAAATGCCAAAAGTCTGAAGAAAAGGTGGCTTCTAGACGCCAACGGGCCATAGAGAAACAATTCAAAAGGGCGGAGTAAAGGAATGCTGTTCCTCCAGAACAAGCGAAAATCCATCGCCCCTCAGGCCTTTAACAGTTCCATCTCAAATAACCTTATCTCCAGACCACCGTGACAGCTCTCTTGCCCCTTCTCAGTTACCTTCAACAACCTTTACTCCAACAGCTGCTTGTCTGAGAGGCAGGGATGATTTATTTGAGGTCGTAAATGACCTAAAGACATCATTGGTGTCTGCCATCACACGGGTTGACTGCATTACAGCATAACCAAATCTATAGGCCTGGTTCACAACCCGCCTTGTCATGTGACCAAACCCCTCAGGAGTCACAGGATCTACACCTGTGGCAGACCTAGTCCTGAGCTTCTTCAAATCAAAGCTGGGACTCAAGAGGCAGAGGATGGAGAGCTGGTAGAGGGGAATCTTTCTAAGGATGAGAATCCACTCCCTGAGATTCCAGCTACACCAGGGCTTTTTCCACTGGCTCTTTTCCAATCCCTCCTATATAAGGCCAAAGCAACAGCAGATTTGGAAGAGCTTCCACCTGTGGTTGGAGGAGCGCCTAGTCAAGGACGAGGTAGGAACCCGCTGTTTACAACTCCACCTACACGCAGTGATGAGGTGCCCAAACCCCAAGTTGTATTGGACAGCATACAAAAGCAATGGCTTAAGCCTGCAGCACACATGTCCCCATCCTCCAATGACAGGAAGCTTTATCTTCCTGGCAAGGAGTTGACTGATTTACTTCAACTGCCTCTGGTGAAGGACCCCATAGCGTCATTGGTGTCATCAAGACCTGTCTCAAGTGATCCAGTGGAGACTCTAAAGCCGGAAGAAAAGAAGTTGGAGTCTATGTTAAGATATGACCATCAATCGGCAGCTTGGGCCTTTAATACGGCATCAGCAGCCACATTCTTTAATAGAACAACTTTAATGTGGCTCCGCCAACTTCAAGAGCACCTGCCTTTGGGTGATGTAAGACTTCATCACGATGTAAGTAAAATCATTGCAGCCACGCAATACTCTGCTGATGCCATGTTGGACTCTATACATTTTGCCATCAGGGCCATGGGTGCATCGGTCACCACTAGGAGACTTCTCTGGCTGTGGAATTGGCAGGCAGATGTGCGGGCAAAATGGCGATTGTCATTGGGTCCTCTTCAGGGTGAAAAGCTCTTTGGAGCTGTCCTGGATCCACTGTTAGTAGAAACCAGAGACAAATGGAAAGTCCTTCCCTCTCACGCCAAGAGGTCAGGAAGCAGATTCTCACCATACCCGAGGGCACCTCTTTTCCAAGCTCCACCTCCAACTTCTTCTACTTCGTTTTCCTTCCAATCTCAATCCTTCGCCTGGTGACCTGACCATTCACAGGACTACAGGGACAGGTACAGATCCTTCCCGCAGTCTAGGCGCCCCTTTTGAGGGGCTGGAGGTCACTCCTCCAGATGCCCCAGGTAGGACCACAGGGGACCTTGCCATCAGTGGCCACCTACAGCAATTTGCCAACCATTGGGAGGAGACAGTTTCAGACAGGTGGGTCCTTGATACAATTAGACATGGATTAGCTTTTGAATTTCTCCCTGTGTCTCCGAATTCCTTTGTTTCTTGCCCTGTATCCCAAAATCCTGCTATGTTTGACATATATGCAGGAGGCCATATTGCACTTACAGCAGATCAGGGTGATAGAACCCGTCCCCATGAATCAGAGGGGTTCCAGGTTTTATTCCAGATTATTTCTAGTCCCTAAGGCTTCAGGGGGATGGAGAGCAATTCTCGATCTAAAACGTCTGAATGTACATATTGTGTACAGATGTTTCAAAATGCACTCTCTGCAAACTATTTTGGACTCTGTCAGGAAGGGCAACTTCCTGGCTTCAATTGACCTGTCTGAAGCATAACTCCATATTCCAATTCTTCCTGTATACAGGAAGTTACTACATTTCACATACCAGGGCAATCATTTTCAGTATGCTGCTTTGCATTCGGCCTGTCATCTGTGCCCAGGACCTTTACCAAGGTCCTTACATCTTTACTGGCTCACCTCCGCTCTATTCCTATCAGGATTCAGAGCTACTTAGATGATTTCCTAATTCAAGTCGATTCGTATTCTTGTGCTTTGGAGGATATTCAGACTACCATTCAAACCCTTCAGCAACATGGGTTTTTGATTAACTTTCCGAAGAGTCAGCTTATACCAACTACTCAGCTACAGCATTTAGGCACTATAACTGACACATCCTTGTGTCAAGTTTTTCAGAGGACAGGTGGAATGGTGTTAGAGATCTTGTCATTCAGGTCCAGCAGTGACAGTTTCCATTGTTATCCTATCTCAATTACTGGGCAAATTCATTTCATGCATAACCATTGTTCCTTGGGCCAGAATGCATTCTCGTCCCCTCCAATAGTTTTTGCTTCCAGCTCAGAGGCAGGGGCGCAGCAATTCCTTGTCCAAGGTCCAGGTCACGGCAAGGGTCATCGAATCTCTTCATTGGTGGAAGTCAGAGGCTGTGAAGAAGGGCTGTCCTCTACGAAGTCAAGCATCAGTCATAGTTACCACGGATGCCAGCCTCTTGGGGTGGGGCTCTCATTCGGGCAAACACATTGTGCAAGGACAGAGGTCGGTAACAGAGCAACAGCAACCAATCAATTTATTGGAGCTCCGGGCAATTCGCCTAGCATTACTACACTTTGCGAACATTGTGCGAGGACATGTTCTAGTACTCACAATGTGGCCGCAAAGGCCCAAGTGAACCGTCAAGGGGGCATCTGATCTCACTCCCTCATGGCAGAGGCCTGGGATCTATGTCTGTGGGCGGAGGACAATCTGCATTCTCTTCAATCTCAACACATATCGGGGACACACAACATCCAGGCCTACTGGTTGAGCTGTACTCACCTAAACCAATCAGAATGGCAGCTCAACCCATCCCTGTTATGGATGATCTCATCCCGCTTCAGCCTTCGACTGTGGACCTGTTTGCCTCTCACAAAAATGCAGAACTTCAGAGGTTCAACACCCGATTCTTCCACCCTCTAGCAGAGGCGACAGACTCGCTTCAATCACCTTCGCCTCCGAGTCTTCTTTATGCATTCCCTCCGCTTCCTCTTATTCCTGCAGTCATCCAGAAGATCCTGGAAGAGGAGGCAGAGGTGGTTCTCATAGCTCCATATTGGCCCTTGAGGCCTTGGTTCTCGGACCTAGTCTCACTCTCTGTAGCAAGACACTGGCACCTACCCCCTCAACATCTGTCGCTGCACCAGGGTTCCATCTTACATCCCGATTCAGGTTAGTTCCACCTAACCGCCTGGAGATTGAGTGGCAAGCATTGAAGAAAGCGCAGATACCGGGCTCTGTCATCACCACCATCCAGGCTTCTAGACAACTGTCCACAAACAGGATCTACGAAGCCACATGGGTGGCTTTCTCAGCTTGGTGTGCAGGGTTGCAAACAGACTCTTCTGCTGCTTCCATTTCCCACATCCTCCAATTTTTGCAAATGGGGTTAGAGAAGGGATTTTCCCCCAATACCCTCCGTAGGCAAGTTGCAGCCCTAGCAACAGTTCTTCAAAGGGGAAAGAGATATTCTCTTTCACATCACCATTTGATTAGAAGTTTTTTAAAAGGTGCCACCAATCTGCGTCCCCCAGTGGTACACAAGTACTCCTGGACTTCTGTCCCAACCCAACCCACTCCAAGGAATGGGAATGCATACCTTGGACGTTCGCAGGGCTTTTTGTATATATGTAAAGTGCACTTTGGGCTTTCGAAAATCAGAAGCCTTGTTTGTAAGTTTTTATCCGGCTTCCATGGGATCCAAGGCCTCTCCATCGGCCATAGGAAGATGGATTAGAGCTTGTATCGCAAAATCTTATGAGTGGCAAAATTTACCTATCCCAGGTCGTATCACAGCTCATTCGACCAGAAGTGCCGCCACTTCAGTGGCTTGGGCAACACAATCATCCATAGGGCAGCCACTTGGTCTTCCTCCTCTCTTTTCATAAGGCACTATAAATTGGATGTTTTTTCTTCGGCAGAGGCGTCTTTTGGATGCAGGGTTTTGCAATAGGTCCACCTTGCCACAGATTCTTAGCAATAATTTTGTGCCCACTCTGGGACGGTTAGCTTTGGTAGGTCCCAATCATTGGAATCTATGCTCCCCCACAATGGAGAAAGGACGTTGGTCTTACCTGATACGTTCCTTCTCATTGTGGGGAGCATAGACTCCAAAACCCAGCCATAGAATTTTTGCTTCTAGTAAGGAGGATTCTCGTTACAGGTGCTCCAGCTGTCGATCATCACCCTTCGCCGAAAACACTGGACAGCCAGTAAGTGAGGCAAGGCTTTTATACTTGAACCGACTCAGTCACGTGATCCCAACTGAGGAACTACCCAATCATTGGAGTCTATGCTCCCCACAATGAGAAGGAACGTATCAGGTAAGACCAATGTCCTATCTCCTACAGCACTTTGGCCTGCCTGCTCCCAATGACTCCTGGAAGCAGTGTTATTTTCATTACCCCTAAAATAGCAGCTGCTTTCCAAGAGTTCTACACCTATCTGCTGGCCCTGATCAGCTGGTAAGCAAGGAGGCTGCAAAGCTGTCCTAACTTTCTAGGCTTTGGGAAGCCAGACCTTGGAAGAAAAAAAAAAGGCAGCTTCAGAACGAGCTTCCCAAAACCTTTTCCTTGCTTACTCCTCTCCCTGCCCCCTTTCACATTTTTTTCAATTAAATTAAAGGTGATAACCATTCTATAAGGAACATTGATATTTAAAATTCAAGAGGAGTAAATGGTAAGTAATGTGAATGGAATAAAAAGGCTATACTGTATTTTTCTGTAGCTAAGGGAGAGATAGATGTAACAAATGTGAATAAAGATGGTTTGAACTTGTGGACTGGACTGATGAAGGCATGTAGGGAAATGAAGATTTAATTAGGAATAAAACTAAAATGTGTTTAAAAATGACTTGCTAGTATTTAGACTGTTAAGAAAACTCATACTAGGGATTTGTAGGTTAGTGATAGTTGCATGTTACACTCCATTGAATGAGGTTAGTGAAAACCATGTGTGAATTTCAGGACAAACTGCAAAATAAGAAGATCCAGGGGAGAATGTTACTTGGTTAGGTAAAATGAATGGAAAATTATACATCTTGCTTGTTTGTAGATGACCAAATACTTATTTTCTACCATAATTTGCAAATAAATTTATTCCAAATCAGCCAATGTCTGGATTTTTTTTTCTCATTTTGTCTCTCATAGTTGAGGTCTACCTATGATGCCAATTACAAGCCTCTCTCATCTTTTTAAGTGGGAGAACTTGCACAATTGGTGGCTGACTAAATACTTTTTTGCCCCACTGTAAATGCCACTGCATGTTAAAAGACACTGAGCCATTCAGAGACCTTGAATGAAAATACCTGCTTAGAAAAATATTGCTTGTTTAGAATCAGTTAAGAACTCGTGTGAAGACATGAAAAAGGAATAAATATAAACTTTAAAATATAATGGATCTGACTGTATAATGGAAGTTTAAGAGTTAGTACATAACAAATTCTGGATATAACAGAGACCACATTGTTGTAGAAAGAAATAGTTAAGGGAATATAGAAACAGAATAAAGGAAATTAAACAAGCAAAAGTGAAAGTACAAAGAATGTGATAATATGGTACCAGTCCTATACGAAAAGTATTAGAAAACATTAATTTCTCAATTTAATGTAAAGAAAAAGGATACAGAACTATTTGGAATAAAGAATAATACACAGTACCACAAATGTAAGCTATGTATGGAATGATGCCAATGGTGAAAAAAAAAATTCCATATTTTTCAGAGAAAAATAGCAGAAAATTAAGTTTTAGGTGAATACTGATGAAAGTAGGGAAGATTCCTCTAATCAAGTATCTTCTCTTTAGACTGACTAAAATGCTTTTTAACAGAATATTTTAAACCCAAAGTATCAATGTTTATATAAAACTAATTCCTAGAAATTCAATGTTGCTATAAAGTTTAACAACTAAATATGCTACTAATCCTCAATACATACTGTAACCACACCACACTAATTGTTCAATAAATACACTTTTTTAAGTTACAAAATGTTTTTTATTTCCAAATTTGATTCTTTCCTACTGAAAAAGTCAGAAATCTGGTCAGATAGACTTGTACATTCAGATAAACTTATACAAAATTAGTCATTTTGTGTATATAAAATAATGCAGAAAGCCTATACATGACTGCTTAATAGGATGTGTATGGATATAACAGATTAGCATTTACACTTCGGGGGCTAACATTGTCTACATGCTTTTGGGAAATATATTCCACTAAACAAAACAAACTTTTCTTCTAAGTAAACATGATAACACAGTAGGTTGATATATTTGCCAAGTACATCATATGTGCAATCACCTACAAGACTATGCATAGCAGTTTTATTATTACTAACAAAAATGTAGTGTTGTTACACAGTTAATAAATTGCACACAAATAGCCACTTTTTTTCCATTTTACTAAACATTTTTGTATAATCATTTATGTATAATTTTGTATAATCATTTATGCAAACTACTTACCACAAACAGAGTTCCACCACTACTTCTGCATTCTGCTGATGTAAGAAGGCAACGAATATTTGTCACCTACAAATATTTCATATAAAGCAAATAGTTTGGTTAGCTGTAATTGGAAATACAATCTTAAATTATGCTTAAATCCTTACTGAATTAGATGGGTCTATTTTAAGTTACTGTACTGATAATAGATCTACATTACATTTAAACCAAAAGTATACTCTATCAAATGCAAATGTAGGTAATAATACCGATAATATGTATTAGCGTTTCAAATTTGTCCTCTACCTGCATCTACAGTGGGGCAAAAAAGTATTTAATCAGCCACCTATTGTGCAAGTTCTCCCACTTAAAAAGATGAGAGAGGCCTGTAATTGGCATCATAGGTAGACTTCAACTATTCAGATCTCCTCTAGAGCAGTGATGTTTTGGGGCTGTCACTGGGCAACACGGACTTTCAACTCCCTCCAAAGGTTCTC
>JAEANM010004268.1:2259-21046 GCA_017656035.1 Myanophis thanlyinensis
CTCCCTCCTTCCTTCCTTCCTTCCTTCCTTTGAAGATTCTCCCCAATTACCGTTTCTACCCTTGATGGTAGATGGGTCCAAGAAACGTGGATAGATATAACTCAATGGTTGGGCTGCTGTGTATGTTCCTCGCTGTAAGGAAAAAAAGGAGAAGAACAAGACCCAACTGGCAGCAATGGGATGTCCAGGATGAGTTTTCAAGGAGACTTTTTATGCATGTGTCTTTTCTATTTAGTTTTTTTTTTTTTAAACATAGGTTAAGGAATCCAAAGAACCCGTTCTGAATGATCTGCCTTCTTTTCCCTGTGGAATGTAAGCCCTCAAGAATATGTTGGCTACGTTGCCCAGGTGGTTGCTGTAGTTTAGTGTTCCTCAGCCTTAGCAACTTTAAGAGGTGTGGACTTCAACTCCCAGAATTCTCCAGCCAGCATGGATGGATGGATGGATGGAGAATTCTGGAAGTTGAAGTCCGCACCTCTTAAAGTTGCCCAGGTTGAGAAATGCTGCTGTGATTGCAGTGCTGATCGTCCACTCCGCTTCCTGGTTTGAAACTCAGATCCTGGCCATCATAAATTGTGTTAGCAAAGAGGCACCCCTGGCACACTTGCTTGAATTTCCTATTCAGTCTCCAAACCCATCTCAAGCAATGAAAGGTCCATTCAGTTGACCAGATATTTAGATGGACACCTTTGAAACACAATGCTTTGGGGTGAAAATTCTGCACTGAAGCCCTGCAGATCCAATTCTCCTAACCAGCCACACCCTTCAGAGGCCTCACAGATGTGTGACCTGGAGTCAGAAGCCTTCCTATGAGGTTTAATGGTCTGAATTTGGTTCTGTGATGAAAAAGGCAACAGCTGCTGTATCTAATCCTCAGGATCTCTTTGCTCTTTGGAGACTTCCGTTTTGGTTTCCCCCGAAGATGCCTAGTCTGTTCTTGCATGCCACTTAAAGAGTCCCCAGTATGGATGGTTTAACATGCTCTAGCTGAGACGGGAGGTCTACAGCGTTTTGTGTTGGAAGTACAGTGAATTTGGGGGTCCTTGAAGTTGAATTTCATGTTTGTTGGCTGCCAGGTAGACCATTAAAGACAACCCTTTGGAGAGCATCTTGTGGTTTAATAGGATGACAAGAGCAAGTAGCAGTAGATTGGAGATGACTTTGTGACAATATTCTTGAGTAGCCTAGTCTGAATGTTTATGTATATGGTTGCTATTCCAAAACATCCTGGAGGAAAATGAGAGTAAATGTGAGTGTACAGACAACATATTTTAACCTGTTATGATAATTTTGCCCTGTGTATAAGCCAAACAATGCTATGTTGTAGAGCATCTATTTACAGCACTATAAATCTCTTTTCTAGCCCAGCCCTCCCCAGTCCAGCCACGTAGATTTCTTCTAACAGGCATAGAAGACGTCCTATCCATGCAAATGGGATTTGCATACCTTCCGCGCGACACAGTGAGCTCTAATTCTTAATGCTTGCCTGAGGCTCAGAATACCGGTTCTTAGGAAAGCTACTTTTCCTTCTCCCAGTTAGATGATTGTAAGTCCGATGGCTGCAGTGTCCAGTCTTAGAAGCTGCAGAAAGAGGGGTGGGCTTCGGTAATTCTGGATTGTATTACATCATGCGGTTATGGGCTTCGAAGACCTCGGGTTGCCTTCCAGAATCGGCTCTCTTTATAAGGCAGACCGTGTAATGGACCTCCGGTAATTGAAAGATGAGCAAAACAGAGCCTGCTAGTATTGGTAGATCAGCCGTGTGCTTCGGCAGTCTCCTGGTTTTTGGAAGCGCCTCGGGGATTTTGAGATTAATGGGTTTCTGAGCACAAAGAGCTCCATGGATTCCAAGAGGGGTCCGTTCCTTTGGCATAAACGCCAGTTCTCTTTTTTCCCATTTCAAATTCTGATAAAGCCAAGGCAGCAAATACTTTTTGGCTAAAGCTTAATCTGGCAGGCTCCGCTAAAGAATTAAACATGCTCCCACTCGTAGTGAAAATGATCTGAAAATGATAAATGCCTACGCCGGGAAAAAAGAGAGTTTCAAAACAGTCTTTCATAATCAGGAAACATTTTTTTTTAAAGAAAATATATCCCTGGAATGTTGTCTGAGGTGGTTTATTTATAGCCCGTGCATTAAAGTGAAAAAGTACAGGAGGGGTCTTAAGTGGCAGGCTCTCTTGAAATATTGCTTTGTTTAAATAACAGAATTACTACTCCGACTGATTTGTTGGGAGGAGAAATCAAAAGATGTGCTTAAAAGCACTGGGGTGGAAGGGGGCTGAGGAAAATTACAGAAGGTGGTGGGGGAACCAAGGGGTTGAACGTTCCCCCAGACTTTCTCCTCTGCAAAAAGTTGCGCCTTTGCAGATGTCAGAGGTGAAGGAGTGACACACGATGAGCACAACCCAAGGCAGAAGATATGCAGTGGGTTCTGGATGGTGCCTTGGCCCTTGGGAGCCCATTGTGCTGTAGCTGAATTGGGTGGAAGAGGGTTGAATTTTGGGCTAGGGGTGCAATGGAGGTGCATGCCTCCAGCTGAAAGTGTGGAGGGTACCATGATATGTAGATCTACATTTAAAGTTTCCCTCTGCACATAAGCATGGTGGTACCTCAGGAGACGCAGTCCTTCCCACTTGGGGCTGAATTACCTGTGGGGATTTATTTTATGGCAGAAATGAAAAATAGGTGGCATTGTCTTTGGTGCCATCAAGAAGCTGTTCGAGTCCAGTGCAGTCATCTGTGTTGCTCTGCTCCACGTGGGTCCCTTGGCGGTTGATGAAATGGCTAGACTGGATCTCTACAAAGACCTCCCTCCTTCATGTCAAGAGGGCACCAGGGTCCATTTCTGTTTGCAGGGAAGGTTCTCCCCCCCCCCCCTTCTTCATACATAGCTGATCTCTCTCACCTGTTTGGGTTCCTTCTGCAGAATGCCCTTCCTGGAACCTCTCGCACAAGCAGTGTCACTCGGGGGTTGTCGCAGGGCTACAATGGCTCCTTATGACCTTTTTGGAGAGAAAGACGGTGAAGCACAGTTCCTGTGGATTAAGCTATATTGCTTCTGGTGATGAGGTGGGCGGCAGAGGTGGAAATGTGTTGTCTAGAAGATAATCGACATGTAAAGAAGGACCTTTTCTGTGTTTTTGTTCAGTTTTCTGAGAATTCAGCCTTTAAAGTGTATGGAATTTTAATATGAATCTGCCCCCGTGACACCTCTAGAGTTCAGCTCCAATGTTTTGATGTGCAGAACTTGTGGGCTGGTGATGCTTGGTTTGAACTAATGATTTAAACATTCTTACAACGGCTTCCATTGCCTTGTACATCAATAAAGGCGAGATGGCTGTTTAGCTGCATGGAGGGAGGGAGAATGTAGATAAAGCAGTCGACACTTCAAAATATTAATCAACTCAGCCACAGTCAGGTACTAGAATGTTTTCTGGAGGAAAAAAAGAGAGAGACTTAAATAGCTCGGTATCCTTAGCTGCGTTGGTGTGTGACAGCTGGTTCCAGTAATTTGCTTTTATAGAGCGGTTTGTTGTAAATGAATGGCATGTTGAATATTTTACCACAATTTCAGATTATCTGAAGAATATTTTCTGGTTTACTAATTGGTAGCTAATGCTCTGTACATTGATGTTGACATGAGCAAATGGATTTAAAATGATTTTGAAGAGAGCTTCATTAGAAGATGCTCTAATTCAGAGTCAACACGAAATGTCAACCATCATGCCTCCTCTTGCTCCTAAGGACCAGGCGGTGTGATGCTGGTGTCGTCTCCATCTTGGCAAGCTGCACAAAGCAAACCTTTTCCAGGCCTGTTTTGCTGAAAAGGATGTGTGCCATTAACCCAACGGGGTTATTGGAAAGTAGGAAAGGACAGAATCCATAGGCCCGGCTGGTTTGTGGTGGTTCATGCAGAAATGGAGACCTGCGCATTTGGTCTGAAGGGGAACCAAAATAAGGCTGTATGGTTCTGGTTTGTGACTGAAGCGTGACTGTTTTTCACAGGAGTGTTTCAGGAGGAAGGAACAGCTGGAAGAAGCCAAGGTCAGGGGTGGCAATGGTTGAGGTGAAGCAGGGAAGGGTTGGGAAAACCCTTGGTTGCCAGATGAGCTATGGAGATGGCTCAGGGACATGGGTTCAGCAGACACCAACCGGCCTGACTGGCTCTAGGGAAAAGATTCTGGTGCTCCCTGGCTTTTGTTTCTGCTGGCCACCTCTGAAGGCTAAAATGCAGCATGCTCAGCTCCAAAACGGAAGACGTCTTCTACTCTGGATGGACCTTGGACAAGTACTCCGGGTTGGAACGCTCCTGTTCCTGTGCTGCTCACGTGACGAAACACGTGGAAGTCTGTGGAGGCCTTAAGATTGCAAGTTTGACATTAATTTTTGATGCCTGCGAGATGTTATTGTGTGGAGCGTGTTGTGGCATAAAACATTCAGCTGCTGTGAATGAATACGTGTGGCTCAGAAGAACCTGGAAGTCTGAGTACTGTAAATCCCTATGTGAGTCAGCAGCAGTGTTATGCTTCAAGATTTGCTCAACATAATTCTTTATTGAATTAGCTTCAATATGGTGCTGTCAGGTCAGGGAATGAAATTTAAATTCCAGGTAGGACAGAAACCCATCACAGGAACACCAAGAGAGCCCCCTTGGATGCATCTCATGTCCTGTTCCTGGCCCGGAACTGCCACCCGTTGCGCCTGGGAAGACAGCGAGACCAGAATGAGATGCTGTCCTTCCACATCAGTCCTCCGCAGCTGGGATTTTGGGATTTCTTCTGCCTGGGAACCAAGGGGTTGGAAACAGTCCCCAGAACCAGGAGAGCTTCTCTGGTGGCCCAGTCAGGTCTGAGTTGATAATGCCCTTCTTTCTTCTTGGCAGCAAGAAACCGCTAATACTTAGAAAAGGAGAGTGGAAAATAGGTAATGGGGGTATGGGGTGTAGAGCGAGAGAAGCCTTGGATCCAATTTCTCCGTGCTTTCAAGAGATTGTATGCAGTGACTTGGAACTGGCGACCTGTGGCTGCTGTGTTTTTAGGCTTTCTGTCTGGGCCTTGCTCAATTATAAAGCAATCCAGCAGAAAGTGAGTTGTACTACAGAACTGAAGGCGAACAAATGAGACCAAGATCAAGATGAAGAACTGGGTTGAGCACTCTACACGGAAGGGCCCCAGCTGGGTGACGAGTTACTCCACAGTGCAGCTCTGTGTGTAATTGTGCAGCACTGTTGTTCTGCTGAGTTAGTTCCCATGGCTTAAGGCCGTTCGGTCTCAAGATGAATTTGGGGCATACTTGTCAAAGGGAGGAGTAAGTGGGTGCCCGGAGGTCATGCTTTCCTTGTTCTGTGAGCCATTGACCTTGCTGAAGATCGCCAATGCTTTGAGCAGGACTGACCATCTGTGGTAGACCACAAGGTGGGAGAAACATTCTCTGAGGGCTGCAGGTGAATGGGCGTATAGGAATAAGGAATAGGTCTCTTCTCGCTTATCTGATGTCCAGCAGGGTTGGGACATGTAGATGTGAGGGGGACAGTTTCAGCCAGCTGAGAAATGACTGCATTGTGTCATCTAATTGTCCACACCTATCATCAGCACAACCATTTGTTTCTGATAAGCCATCTTTGGTATGTATATTGTGACAGGTTCTCCCTCCTGTGGCAAAGACGCATTTTGAAACACTTGACTGATCAGTGCAGGCAAGAGGTGAATGGGGCTAGAGAGGGGCTGCAAAGGAGCCATTCTCATTACAGGGCCAGAGGGCAGCATGAGGGTCTAAAAGTCTTAGATCCCAACTGTCAGGGATCTGTGGACGATGGAATGCAGACTACTTGGTTGCTTGGCCAAAATGCTCTTTCAATGATGAGCCTCCGTGCTTTCCTTCCGCCTCAATCCAGGTCTTCTGAATAGGTAACTGGAGAGCAGTTTTGTGTCACTCGCTTCTCCTCTCCCAAGTGGGGTCTGGCAAAATGGCAGCTATCCTTGTGATTTTGGGTTCTTGGAAAGCAAGATGGACTCGTATCATGGGGTGGCATCTGTTTGCGTACATGAAAGGGAAGGGTGAGAGGCTGTCTGTTCCCTGCTGTGTTTTGGATCATTCATTCATTCATTCTGCAGTCAATCAATCAATCAATCAATCACTCAATCAATTAATCCATTTTCTACCATCCATCTCACCACTGGGGGACTCTTCATGGTTCTTCAGTGGGTCTGACACGGATGCAATGAAAAATCTCTGCTTGGTCCCCTAGCCAGTTCAATTCATCGTTGCTTGGATTGGTGCTTGGGCCATTTGTGCTCTTGGGCTAGCCAAGTTTCCACCCCCCATGTGAATGCACCAGAGGCGGTAAAGCACAGCTTGTTTCTGTAGAGTGATTTCTGTCACGGGCTTATACACAAATCAAATTATTCACCTGAACACTAATGTTGCAACTTCAGAGGAAATGCGGTGGCCCTTGGCCTTGTTCTGCTCTGTCTTTGATGCTGGGGAGGCCGTAACACTCAGCCAGCCCCCAGCCGCAGATAGACAAACAAATTGCAAAGCCCACTGGTGGAAGGTTCTGGTAGGGGTCTTTAAATGCATTGCTAGGGAAATCTGCTCTGTTTCAAGCAGGGGGCCTTTGAAGATTTAGAGGCTGTTGGGAGTGGAATTGACATTATTACTTCAGTCACTTGGGTCCTTCTGTTTGTTTATGTGCTCATCTTAACCTGTTCATTTTGCCTGAGTTCATTTTGTTTGCTCCACTTCCGGTCCATTTCCTGTCTTGCACTTTTCTCGGCTGTTCAGTGGCATAAGACTAATGTGTTAAATATTTAACACTGTTAATTGATTCAATAAAAAGGGGGAAAAATGAAGATCTGGAGATTGCTCAAAGCTGCGGTCAGCATTTTATCTTAAGCAGCTGAGCGATCCACGCACGGTGGCCATGGTGGGAGTATTGTGAATTCTTGTTGCTGCCACGTACATGAAATTATGTCCAATAACTTTTGGGATTCCTCTTTGATATTCGGTTTCGGGTCTGGGCTTCTTGTGGGCTGCCAAGGGGGAAGCATAGCCCCATTTTTCCCAGGTGACCAACCTCGGAAAAAATCAGAGTTCCAGATTGGCCTGGATCTCCTCTTGCCCTCGCCTTGGCACAGAATGCAAATTCTGGGGTGACTTTGGCATTCATTGAGTGCTGCGGGTTAATCAAATATATCTTGAAAATAGTGCTTCTGCTGCAGAACTTTTTGAAGAGATGATACGTGGAGGCACAATTTAAGGGTGTTTAACATTTCTCAACGCAGGTAATGCAATATTCCTCACTGAGCTTTGAAAGTAATCTGCAGAGAGATCTGATATGAAGATGCACAAAAGGTTAGCTGAACGAAGACGGGAACTAAAGCATCAAACTGAATAGAAAACCGGTATTGTGCAAGCAACACTGCTCTTTGCCATTCATTACTGCAATTATAATTACGCGACTCAAACATATTTAATTGGCATAATATATTTTTTACACTGAATAGGTCTCATTGTTTCCTCTGGGGAAAACACCCACCCCCTTTTGGCTTCTCCGTGGTGTGTGTACATCTCTCGTGTACACAAGAGCCCCATTGTTTACCTGGAAGAGATGAATGGAATTAGGATTCTTGTAAGGTAGTATTGGCAGCACGGATCAAGGGAAGAGAATCTTCTTCGGACCTTCCTGTTCGAAGAGGGGCTTTGTGGAGCAGCCACCTTCATCCTGATCTCTCAGCAGAACTGGATGTGTTTGTGAGATACCAGATAAGTGGAGGGAAGTTGTGTCACCAGGCCTTCTCCAAAAGAAGAGTCTACCCAGGAGTAGTCTTTGTGCTGGATGAGGGAGAGCTTTGGGGGACCATGTGCTGCTTTAGCCCATTTGGGGATTTGGGAGATAAGCAACCAAGAAGGGCAAATAAAGACCAGTGAGTGATCCAGAACTGGTGGCTTTTGGATGAGGTTTTACGTAATGCCAGCTAGAACCTTCATGGTGCTGTTGCCAAGCCCAAAAAACACTTTTTCTGCCTTACTGAACACAACTTTTCCCCCTCTTAGCAGCTTAGAAGGAGAGGAACATCTGAGATTTAGGATAAATCAGTGAGGAGCAAGTTGGGCTTTGTCATTAAGAGACTTCCTCTCTTTGTATTGCTAGTGGCAGCGTTATTGGGCCTAAAAGCATCAAATGAAGTCATGGTAGATACAATTCATTCTAAAAATAAATTTTCAGTTTAATAATGTAAGTTCTTTAGATTTTATGAATACTTTGGCTACCAGTTGATGGGTACAGTTGGTAGTCAAATACACCAATTTCTCTATATATTAGAAAATAGCAAATTGAGCATCATTAATTTTCAGTAAGTCTTTTTCAAAGAGTTATAAGTAGAGACAGGAAGCACGTTTATGACAAAAATCCGTAAAGACATCAAAGATGGAAAAAGACGCAGCAAAGTAGAAGGCCTGTGAACTCAGAAGGAGGTTATAACCTCAAACTGATATAATAATGGATCAGTGGTAAATAATAACTAATTCAAAGAAGATCAGGGAAAGCTGGAAGGGGTCTACTGAAATTCTAGGCAATAGGTAAGTCAGCATCCAAGATTCTCTTAAGAAGAATAACCCTAACCCAGGGGTGGGCAAACCTTTTGACTCGCAGGCCACATTGACAGGCTCCCCCTCCCCCTCCCACAGCCCCCCACCCTTACTCCCTCTCCTGCAGCCTCCCCCTCCCCCATGTCTTTGCAGATGTTGGATGCCGAACGCAGCAGCCATAAAGAAGAAGGTAAGAGGGCGGCGGGCAGGCGGGCGGGTGGGGGCGGCTCTGCAGCGGCAATGCCGGCTCTTCTCCCGCCGCCCAGGTGCTGTTGATATTTCCCCATCAGCAGCACCTGGGCGGCGGGAGAAGAGCCGGCGTTGCCGCTGCAGAGCTGCTCCCACCCGCCCGCCTGCCTGCCACCCTCTTACCTTCTTCATGGCTGCTGCATTCGGCATCCCATGCCTGCAAAGACACACGGGCGTCAGCGGCCTGTCCCGCTTCGCCGGCGGCGCTAGGGATACACTGCTGAGGGAGGCATCAGTGAGGGTGAACTCCCCAGTCTGCGCCAGAACTAGTTCGATGGGCCGGATTAAAAAGCCTAATGGGCCGGGTGTGTCCTGCAGGCCATAGTTTGCCCATGTCTGCCCTAACCTCTAGAACTAGAAGATGATGATAGATCAGTAGGTTGGTCATTATTCGGTCAGTCGGCTCCAGGGGTTGATAGAATATCTGCATGATTACGACAAAAAACAGAATAAGAATCAAGAATGGTTTTAATCAAACTAGGCCGGCAAATCTGGAGGACAGAAGAATGGCCCACAAATTGGAAGAGGTTGGGCTACATACCAATACAAAGAAAGGAGGATATCAACAGAATATTCACACTGTTGCACAATACTCTTAATTTACATGCTGTCAAAAGTGCTTAAACTCATCCACTGCAGATTAGAATCATGCAAGGAGATGCCAGATGTTCAGGCTTGTTTTGGAAAAAGATGAGGAGCACCAGACAGTATTGCTGATGCCTGCTGGATAATTGAGACAGCCAAAGCATATCAAAAAGAAGTCAACATGTGCCTCATCAATTATAGAAAGGCTTTGATTGTGTCAGTCATGCCAGACTGTGGGATATCTTTGGGAAAATGGGCATCCCAGAATACTTCACTTGCCCTTATGGGAAATTTGTACCCAGGACAGGAAGCCACAGCCTAGAGCAGGGGTGTCAAACTTAACGACCCATGGCCCGGATGCGTCATGCGCTGGCCATGACCATGCCTGGTTTAGCGAAGGGGAAAAAAGTCACAATACGTCACATGTCGACTCTGTGACAACACGAGTTTGATACCCCTGACCTAGAGAGAAGAGGGTAAATCTGGCTGGCTCCAGTTTGACCAAGGAGCGAAAGGAAGCACTATGTTCTCCCTTTATTCATGCAGTGTGTATGCTGGATAGAAAGAGGATGAGTCTGGCTTTACATTTAGAGGAGGAAAGCTGTGCGGTACTGATAACACTACTCTGGGTATTGGAAATTCTAGCAACAAAAGTAAAGGTGCCCCACAAATAATAGAAATAAGATTAAATTATAAAGAAGACCCAACTATTGATAACAGGTGCAGCAACCAGCCTTAGAACTGATAATGAAGATACTGAAAGGTCAGATGGCTTCTGCTTTGTAGGACTATCTATTAACTGATAATAGTCAAGAAATGTGCCCTAGACTAGAACTTGGCTGGTAGCAATGGAGGTTGTAGGAAAAGATATTCAGGTGCTTTGGTGTGTCTCTCTCTACAAAGATCAGAATAATGCACCCCTTGTTTTTCCCAGTGACCCTTTTGACTTTGAAGAAGCAGAAATAGAAAGAATATTGACCATTTTGAACATGGATATTAGATGTTCTGAAAAGACCATGGATAGCCAAGAAATAAACAAGTGGATTGATTGGAGAAACCAGTCCAGAATTCATATTTGAGGTGCAGTCCCAAATTATTCTACTTCATTATGTGGTGACCCAGCTCCTTGGAGAAGGTCTAGAGAAGAAGAGAACAGCCAGCAGCAAGGGGGATGGGTTAGTTGCAGTGGCAATGAGTTAACTGACCAGAAAGACCAGGTTAGGGACAGATTGTCACAGAGAAAAATCTGTTAAGGCAGTTGCTAGGAGTCAACACAAACTTGATGTCCCACCATCTATTGTACTAGCTTCCTGTTGCAGTTGAAATGGAATCTGTACTGCCTGTACCTTCTTGTGTAGCTAAGAAGCCTTTGGGTGGAAGCTCTCTTCTTGCTGCTATTGGTGGGTTTTGAAGCGTGGGCCAGAATGCACCATTGAGCTAATGGGAAGGCTTTGGCATGTAAGCAGAAAGGTGGGGTTGACTAAGCATCTATCAGCCCCGCGTGCTCCTTGTTTCCTATTGCAGTTGGTGGTCAGTGTGTTTTCCATTGGAGGTTGAGGCTGTTGTCGGCTATCTGGGACGCCAGCCTTCACGCGGTCACAGTCCAGGGGAAATCTTCTTTCCTCAGCTCAGTGCCGCCAGATGCCGAGGGTTCCTGGTTCAATTTCTTGCTGGAATGAATTCCTCAGAAATACGGATAATTCTTCGTTTGATGTGTAGTCACTTGGATACCTCCCTGCATTCTTCACCGTCCACATCGACTCTTTGCAATTTTTTATTTATCCTTGCCGGTTCGTGCTTATTCATTAGATTTTTTTTTATATATATTAGAGTTATGGTTGAAGTGGCACTTTCATTTCACTGTTCCCTTTTCAAAGGCATATAACTTTCCAGAACAATTGCACTTGATAGAATAAAATGTACGTTCCTGCAAAGTTTTTAAAAATGTTGAAGGGCATTTGATAACGCAGAGGCACAATAGGGCAGAAACTGGACATATTTGCTTCCTTGAAATAAAAACCTGAAATGATTCATTTTCAACAGTTTAAGATTTGGTCTGAATTCATTACAATAAGTAGATACATCTTTTATTAGGGATCATAATAAAAATAAATGCATAAAGCAATGTATAAAAGGGGGTGGTATAAGGTTTACCTCCATCCAGAGAAGTTTCTAGTCTGTGGAATTTGGGAAATAACTATCTTGGACAGTTTATCTCATTTTATTTAATTTATGCTTTTAATTTTTTTCATTTTGTTTGTCCGTGTATAATGTGCTTGGCTGTACATAAAGATGGGGCGTAAGTAAACAAATAGTAATTTTAATCCTTTAAAAAAGGAATGAAAATACAAGCATTCCTACTCACAGTTTCCACTGTGGTGGTTTTGTGACCCTCACCTGATAGAATGGAGGCTTCTAGATTGGAGCATAAATTAGATGTGTAAAGCCTTTCCAAAGATTAGTAGTAGATTTGTCTAAGGCTATTAGGGATACTTAGAAGCTCAGGATACTTAGAAACTGAACTTCTACAAGCCGAATGAGCTGATTCAAGACAGGAGTTGGGTGTACAAAAGCTTTCCTCTGAAGGTCTCTTAACTAGTGGCTGGAATTGTCTTCTACACTAAAACCCTAAGACTGATGATGGACTAAGGACTAAGATTATGCTATGGCGATTTCAAGTTGCTCTGGAAAATAATAAATATGTAGAGAAATACTTCCCATAAGTAGATGCAAGGGCCACGGAAGTAGCCCCACGGTCCTTGCTTAGAGTCCTTTTAGTAAGAAAACCTTAGGAAGGAGTTTCCTTGAAAGATCTCAGAGCTTGGCCAATCCTTTGTCTTCCGAACTCTCTGGGCTTTACTAGCGTTCTGCTTCCTTGCACAGTGTTGTACATTTGCATTAATTGCATGCCACGGCTAAGTCACAACATGGAGGGTGGGCCACAATTAAGGAACAGTGTGAAAAGTTCTGTGCCTCCAAGTGATCTTTCAATCTGTTGTGTTCAGCAGAGCCCGTCTCAGGCACTTGCTGCTGCTTCACAGCGTCACAGTGAGTGAGTGAGTGAGTGAGGGAGGGAGGGAGAAGGAGGGAGGGAGAGAGAGAGAGAAGGCTGTGATTTGCAAAAGATGATGATTCAGAACCTTCCATCTTTTCTAGTTAGTTAATTTTATTTTCTGGAGGCAGGATCCTGGCACAGGAGAAGGCCTTATCTCACGTGTGTGTGGCTGTCCTCTACCTCTCCCCCAGCTTTGGTTTGGCCCTGTTGTTGTCCCTATAAATTGGGAAGAAAAGACAGGCTAAGTCCAGCAGCTGCTGTAGGTCATGAAGTCCTTAACAGAATTGCTGAGCAATTGAGGAGCCTGGTTGCACAGCTGCTGCCTGGACCTTGTGTGAATCATGAACAATTGCCCTCATGCCCTGGGCTCTTGTGAAGAGCTAGAAACCACGGCTACCTGTGACTGGCTGCTTCCTGGTTTCAGGGAAGGACACATCTTCACCCTCTTCCCCAGGAGGCAGAAGGCTGAAGCTCAGCATTGCTTGTTATGTGCCATTCCAAGAGGTCATCCAAGAAGCTTGTTCCTAGACCTCCTGATGGATGAAGGAGGGAAGCTAACGCTGCTTTCTAAACTGGGGGAACTGCTGGGGCTGCCTCCTGTGTCAGCATATCATAAAAAATACTTCTTTTGCTCTTGGAAGTGACATGCCTGACTCCAGAGCAATTGGAGCCGAGACTCTGCAGAAGGAAACCTATTCTTTAATTTTCTCTTTCCCTGGGGTCAGGCACACCTTGATAAAATAGGATTTAGTTATCCTTGTCCCACCCTTGAGAATAACAGGATCACCTGTCCGCATCCTGAACAGGAGCTGGTTCCCTTGCCTTCTCGAGAGGGTTCTGTGCCTGCTGTGTCATCCAAAATAACCACAAGAAAAATATGGGGATTTAAGATGTCCTTATTTTACCTATATAAAGAAGTCATTGGGCTTCTGAAAATGAATGAAGCCAGCCTTAAATCCCAGACCAAGGACAGCGCTGGCCTCTTTCTTTGAACCATGTTATTGCAGAGAGAATGTTCTCCTCCCCATTTGCAGGGAAAACGTTAGAGAAAGTTCTGGTAACTGAAGTCATACTTGCTTCAAATTCAAGCCTCGGAGGAGAAGCGTAAAAGCAGTGAAACTTGACTGACAACCCATTTGGGAATCATTGCCAGTGTGAGCCCAAAAGTGATATTTGCAGCTTACATAGCAATTTGGGTGGGTGTGGAGGAGGGACGGGGAAGAGAGAGAGAAGCGATATGAAATCAGAGGGAAATGCATTCTTCACACTGCAGAGCGGGCTGGGGGCTGCATCCATCCAAGGGGGCTTCAGGGTGCCCAGTGACAGCCTGCTCAGCCCTTCTTCATCTTTGGGGTTGCTTTTTAAACTTTTTGTGTAGCCTGGATGTGTTGCATGTATAATTAAATTCTGCAAAAGCTAAAATAATTTTAGATGTTTATGTTCCCATTCTTCCAGGTCTAGTAAAGGAGATGGCTCTGCATATCTTTTTGCATCTGGTTATAATGCATTCCTAATTAATTATAAGATGAAAGTTAGCAGAGGTTTGAAACAAAAAAACAAAAAAACCCAGCTCTCCCCATAGGTGTTCAGCGACAGATGGTGACCGTATCACCATGCTAGTCATTTTTAAGTGCCTACTACAGTCTTTCTTTGGGGCTTTGTATTTTGGAACTGACCATAAAGAAGCAATTTTTTAAAGTTATGAGTCCTCGAATAAGGCACCGTGCTCCCCAAATGCAGAAGGAAATGAAATCACTAAAGGGAGGCATTTTTTCTGGGGCATAAATTCCGAGTGATTGTCCCCAGCCAGTTTTGGGAGCTGCAGCTCGTTCGTCTGTTGGTTAATCTTTGCAGCAGAGTGGGCGAAGAGAATATGATAGGCAGATATATTGTGTGTAACACTTGGCAGCGAGACTTGGAATTGGATTACAAGCTGCTATTCTAGCAAGTGAGCCCAAATGGTGTTTTTATAGCTTATCTCTCTTCATCTGTGTTCTGTGGGCTTTGCTTGCCAAGTGTTAACGGAAACATTCTTCACACTCTCAGTCCACCAGCCTCCCTGAAATCCCAACTACTCATCCCCCTCCCTCCCCTCCTCCCCCTTCCCCCCTCTTCCTCCTCCTCCTCCTCCTCCTCCTCCTCCTTCCCATGTGCTCCTTTTTTTTAAAGGTTGTACAATCATAAATCAAAACTTAGCAGAACTGCAGATGAAATGACTTTCCACAACTGCAAGAAACACGATCATTAAGTGTTTCAAAGGGTTTCCCACCTGAGTCCACACATTCGCATTGGTTGAGTTGGTTGAGCTCACGGAGGGATGGAGAAAAGGCCCTGAGACGATCACTTTGGATGCAATTCCTAATCAGCTCTTTTTCCCCTGCTCCTCTCTCTTTCTTTAAATGAAATGTGAATGTCTGAATGTGTCTTGTTGGACATGGGCATGGGTTCAGCCACCTTGGGCCTGGAGTTCTCCTTACTGCCCGTATGTGATTCTGAATCCCCTCCTGAATGCCCAGCATTAAGGTGATGTTGGCTACCTTCTGTCTATAACTCCGTGAAAGCACAGTGTGAAATCAAGGAGGGGCTGCAGAATTCTCCCACTGGCAACATTCTCTGCCCTAAATATGGTAGTAATTCAGGTGCTTTCAGAATGCCCAACTGTAAATATTGACCCAGCCTTGACAGACCAAGATAAGAGTCCCACTAAGAATCTGCCATCAGCAACAGCAATGGAACTTCAAATTGCCCACTGGGGAAACAGAACTTCAACACCACTGACCTCTTGGTCACTCTGAGGTCTGACCCCTTCTCTTGGTGGGTTAATGTTTTCTCTTCTCTCAAAGTAAAGTAAAAGCTGCATTTATCCCACATCCTTGGAGAAAGAGCAAATGCAGTCACTTTCTTCATCTTTACCCTTTTTTTGCCTTAAGATCCTGGCCTTTGGCCTTGATAGACCTCATGCAGTTGAGGTTCCTCTCAAGTGGAAGGTCAGCTTGAGATGTCTTTTGCTCCTCCTCTGGTGGTTATATGGACTTCCTTGGTTGCTGCGTTTTGGGATGTTTTCCAATTGTCCAATGTGACCTGCAGCTCTGGGATTCTGTCGGTGATGTACTGTTCCAGGATTAACCAGGGGCAACCTGGTTAGCCTCCAGGCCTAGAAAAGACCGCTGTGAACTAGCGTGGTGCCAGTGCTGTGCGCAAAAGTTTAGGCACTCCCAGCCAAAGCGTGTGATTCAGTGACTCTTGAAATGAATAGAAGCTGACATAATCTCTCTCTGCATGCCACAAAACTTTGTACCAGTTTGAACGTACCTTATTATTTATTCATTGGTCATTTGCTCACAAAAGCATGTTAACAACAACAGCAACAATAACAATCAAACTGTGCCAGATGCAGAAGTTTGGACACTCTTCCTATTCCCGACTCCCATGAAAGGGATCTCACACCTTCAGTGGATCCAAGTTGATCCTAAGACTATTTCTGAGCTAGCCTAGTTCTTCAAGGAAAAATGGAAGACAATTCCAAGAGCAGGAAGAAAAGACATGTTGCTGAGCTGTTACGTTGACTTACAGAAAGATGTCCCAAACATCTTCACTTGCCATATTTGTGTTTTTCTTGTGTTGACTCTAAACAAATTTTGATTACAGATTAACAGAGTTGAAAGGGAGCTTACAGGTCATCTAATCCAACCCCCCATCCCCCTCAAGCAGGAGACCCTACACCTTTCATGAATGTCTAAACTTTGTAGTTTAATTTCACTTCACTAATAATGTTTCTGGAGAAGTTATTGGCTGCGTTCAGAGTTTTGGCAAAAGAAGAATTGAGAAGGGAAACTGGAAGAGACATGGCCCAATGTTGATGCCTGCTTCTGCTTTGTGGGCTTGCTTTAAAGCACTTTCTGCCCCTAAACACCCTTTTTTTTTTAACACTTTGCAGTAATAAATAGCTCTTGGACAGCCTCATTTCTGGCAAGAAGGACCAGGCTGAGCCATTACCTGCTCACAGCCTTTTCCCCTCTGCAAAGATTGAGAGGATGAACTGGTTGATTCTCCAATAACAGGGGTCTGCCTTTGATCTATGTTCTTGGCAGTTTTTCTGCCAATGACATCTCCTAATTAACCTGTCCAGATGTTGACAAGTGGCGAGTCTTGCTTGGACAAGGCCTGGTTTTTCAGTTTTGCTTGATTATATGGGGGAAGATGCTAAAATCAATTAACATGGCTTGGAGGTAAAATAATGGGAAATTTGCAGCTGGCAGGGAGCTGGCTTGTGCCACAGCAACTGCAGAATGGGCACCCTGTCACAGTTTATTGATTGACAGAAGATAGCTATATTTTCTCATTGAACCAAAATGTTCCTGAGTCTAGAAGAAAGATTTTAAGATGTAAAATAAATACAAGCAGAATAAAACTCAACCCTTTTGTGGCTTTCCACCCAGTAAAATCCAGTAACATCATTGTCTTGGTGAAACGCTTCCTTTTGACCATTAAGGGAAGATGTTTTATGGTTATATCAACAAGCATAAAGCTTTCTTTTGGCTGTATGCAATGCATTAATAAGGTTCTTACTCTTAGTTAAGTTAGTGTGAACCTTCAAGGGCTTTAGTATTGCAGTTTTATTATTTGTTTATCCGTCTTGGATACTGTAATTGGTGTTGGTTTATTATCTCATTTTCCTGTTCCTTTGGTTTTATGAAAGCCACCACAAATAGCCCGATTGCAAGTTTTGGAAATAATAAGAACCCTTCAGAACAGCGAGTTTTGTGGCCTTCACTGGGATGAGTCTTTCAGGATCTCAAGACCTGGGCTGTATTCCTTTGGTTCTGGGGATGTCTCTCCTTCGAATTTCATGAAAGCTGCGCCGCGCCTAGGACTTTGTGACTGATCCCTAATGCCAACTTCAGTGCCCAAAGTGGCATTTGGGAAAAAGAAACCTTGTGCTTTTAAGAGGAAAATGTAATGCTCAGAGACCACCAAGGACCTCTCCTATGGATCTGAATTGTAGGCAGCTTTTTGAGTTGAAAAACAACTTTTATTATAACTGCATGTCGAGAGGCGACCAGAAGAGTTTCAGTTCCTAGCCCTCAATCTAAGAAAACCCTCTAAATCAGCGTTTCTCAGCCTTGGTGACTTTAAGATGTTTGGACTTCAACTCCCAGAATTCCCCAGCCAGCAATTCCCCGATGATAACACATATTCCTTTTGATGTAACATCCCCATTGTATACCTGCTTACTCTCTTGTGATCCCTTTCTCTGCCATCTCTCCATTCTAAGGATTGAGAGACAGAAAATGGGCATGGCTGGCTCTTGGGAATTATGGGAGTTGAAGTCCAAACATCTTAAAAGTTGCCAAGGTTGAGAAACACTGCTCTAAATGGTTAGGTGACGATTGTTCCTTTTCTCGTGACGGTGGTGGCTTCTAATGGGAATGGAAAGGTTGTTCGTTTCCTAAGTCCCTCAAGACTGAGCAGAAGGCCCAGTGGGCTGTGATTGGCAAGGAGAACAAGAGCAGCTTCTGATTTTTGGAGGCATTGTCCATCTTGATGTCAGTCGAGGAAACCACAGGCAAATCTCCTCTGTGGCCAGGGATGAAGGGATGGAGTGGACACAGCTTCTGAGAAGCACTCGGCAGAAGGCTGTCCTGAGCTGTGGGAATGGAGATTCTGGAGAGGTCTATACCGCCCTGCCACATGGCTCTTAGGCAGGCATCACCTTAACTTTTGTTCCAAGTCTACAGAGAGCGCTCACCAATCAACTGAGCAATGTGAGATGAACAGCCTAGGTGGAGATGGCAGAATGCAGCCGTGTTTCCTTCTCTTTTAATCATGTGGTGAAAAACAGATCTCCTTGCAGTGGAGGGAGGGAGTAAATAAACCTTGGTTGCCGTATCTGTCAGGAGTGGAGTGTGCGTGTGCGCACACACAAATGCACAGAAGACGGCATGAATTTTTCATTGTTCCTTGTGTCTTTCTCCAAGAGGTGGAAGAGCCAGGCTTTTGTATTAATCAGCAAGGAGAGGCCCTATTTGGTCTTGCAGCAATCTTCCCATCTGCAGGGCTGGGCTCGTCGAAGGTCTACCTACCTGCATTAAAGACAAAGGGCCTTTTGCTGATGGCAGCCTTGAGCCATACACCTGAGGCATGCTGGGGCGCTTCCTGCATCCGTTTCTAACAATCTTCACCATCCAAGGTGTCAAGTCTTCTTAGGCAAGTCTTCTTAGGACCCCCCTCCACATCTCTATGGAAAATGAAAGTGATCAGCTCTCGTGCTGACAAATGGAAACTGTCATTTCATTTTTATCCCCA
>JAEANM010004269.1:0-21044 GCA_017656035.1 Myanophis thanlyinensis
AGAGAACCTCAACATCCTCATCTCTGCTACCTCCATCTCTGCCTCTTGTCTTTTCCTCACTGCTGCAGTCTCTAACCTACACAGCATAGCTGGTATCACTACTGTCTTGTACACCTTTCCTTTGATTCTTGCTGACACTCTTCTGTCACACAACACTCCTGAAATGTATATATAATATATATTACTAATAATCTTTCCCCAAAGACTTAAACATATGTCCTAAAGTTGTGTCTGTCTGTCAGTCTGCCTATCTGTCTGTTAAATAAATAAACTTACTATTTTTGCAAATAATTGAAGGTGGTGAACATATCCAAAATATTCTTCCTACAATTCTTTTGTAATAAATCTAGCCACAAATGAAAATTCCAAGTAGCAATCTGATGAACAAATGATGAGAGAAACCCAGTATTTTTAAATGTGTTTAATAAAATCAGCTATTTCAGTGTCCAGAAATTAATTTGATAAGTTTAAGGAAAAATATGTAGCAATAGTTTATTTTTGAGAAACAGATTGGCTGAATTACCATTTGCTTTCTGCAATGTAAAAAACAGAATGGCAGAAGAAGCCCCCCCCAAAAAAATTCTTTTCAAATGTTTGTGTCTTTAAAAATTACAGCCCTCTTTTTAGTATTGTTCTACAAATCATAAAAAAAAAAAATCATAAAATTGTCTTGAATTCCTGATATGGGATGTACACATTTTTGTTTTTTAACTGTATGGATAAATTTACGGAAAGAGGAAAGAGAAGAAAATTTCTTGTGAATGTATAACTGCTTCTCTTCTCACTTTTTATTTTCCTTATGTTCCAGTACCCGGATTTGCCTCAAGGTGGATCTGGGAGAGATAAGGATGGCTTGTTAAAATACCAAAGCACGCTGGCAGAACAAAACTTCCTCCGTTGAGAACTGAAAACCAGTCACTTTGAAATCCACAGGCTTTTTTAAAAATGCAACTTTTCTTTATTTAACGTGTCACATGAGATAAGCTTGCAAGAACTTCTATTTGGAAAATGAAGTAAAATGATTAGAAAAATGAAAAATAAAAAAACGTGTCACATGAGATAAGCTTGCAAGAACTTTTATTTGGAAAATGAAGTAAAATGATTAGAAAAATGAATCATGTTACAGAGCTGACTGCAAAAGTTGTGGCATTGAGATCTTTGGATGCATACTTAACTATTTTTGTATAATTTTCTATAATTCAAAATAAGAAAACAGTCAACAGAGCAAAAGTAAAAAATAATGGACATATTTCAGCCCCTACTTTGTAATGGTTCCATTGGCAAAAACAGAACATTTCCCAATAAAAAGCTAAAAGACTTTCTATTTTTGCTTTTGGATTTTTTTCTCAACTTTTCCTTGTAGAACTCTTCTAGCTCAAAATTATTCCTAGATCTCGGTGCATGTTTTGAGATGAAATCTCTATATATCTCAGCCAGCAGTGCTCATGACAAAATATCTTGTGACCTCCTGACACACAAACTCCACTTCTTATGTATTTGCATGGGATGTCTGTGCACATGTAAAAGGGGTGGTGTTAATGTTGCAATGCCCACTTTTTCACTTGCTTTCTTTTGCTCTTTTGTGTGGATCCCATCTCCCCACAGATTGCCAATAACAGTCAAGTTTGGGATTGTAAAAGTATTCCAAAACTTTTATTTTTCTCTCCTGTAAGTACTTCATAATTGGTTTGGAAGTAGGGTTATAACTAGAAATGTAAGAACACAAGAATTTAAATTTTAAAGAAAATGTATTAATCAGCAACTCTTGTTTTTGGATAACAAATCTTATTCCAAAATCCTCACTTTGATATAAAAATATTGAAACTTGACTTAGAAATTGTCTGGGCTTTCTTGGAAGGTACGTGTGAATTGCTCCGTTCTGAAGGCAAGGTACTTCCAAACATGGTTATGGAATGGTATTTTTTTTAATACAGTATATACAGTATATAGCATCATTTCTAATGTGACTTCTATATTTTAACTATTTATTTACTAGATTTATAAGGCTGTCTAACTCAGTGTGACTGTGGGTGGCATATACCAACAAGAAATAATAAATCAGGGAATAACCTGATTAATATAAAACATGGAATAAATATAAAATAAAAAATTATGGCCAAGCACAATGATAAAAGCAACTAAAATGGAACTCTCTTAAACTGGACCCAAATGCTTGGAGAAGAAGCCTGGCCATAACAACCCTTTCCCAAAGGTGAGCAGAATTGGAGGCTGTCCTATATTGAGGGTACATTCCAGAGTACAGAAGGTGATTCTGGTCCCATAAGACGGCAAAGCTTAAAGGAGAAAATCTGGAGCATGCCCTATCTGGCAGCCAGATATTGTGGGAGACGGTCTCAAAAGTAAGTCCTTGCCATGTAGGGTGTTGAAGATGATACCTAGCACCTTAAATCACACCCAGACGCCTGTGGGAGCCAATGCAGTTTTAGTGTAGTGGTATACATGGGTATAATTTAGTCGTCCCTATAACTACCTGAGCTACTCATTTTGAACTAACTGAAACTTCCAGATGTTCTTCACAGGCAGCCACAATATGCGGCAGTAGTTTGAATTAATAGTTTGAATTAGGTGACTAAGGCTTGTATGAATCCAGAAATGGTCACAACTTGCACAAGAGGCTGTTGAGCAAAGTTCCCCTGGCCACAGCTGCCATTTTGTTTTTGAGCAGGAGCTGTGAATCCAGGAGAATCGCCCAGATTGTGTACCAAATCTAAACAAGGCACTGCTATCTCATTGGGGGCCAAAGATTGACATACTCCAACTCCCAGATATAGATGTAAAATCCATTACTACCCAATCTTGACAGGATCGAGCCACAACCTGTTCTTCCCCATCCAGTTCCTCATAATATTTGAATGCTAGGATAGAATATTAACCTCATTCAGCCGGCTGGGAATAGAGATGTTCAACTGGGTATCATCAATGTTTTGATGATATCTTAAGTACCAATAAATAATCACACCCTAAGCTTCATGTAGCTATTTAAAAAGAGGGCATCACTTATCTCTGGCTGAACTGCTCCTTTTCCACCAACACTGATTGTAATTGACCACAGCAGAAGGGAGAGAACCACTGCAAAATGGTGCCTCGCATTCTCGGGCCCCCAGAATGATACCATAGTTGATGATATCAAAAGCTTCTGAGAGATCAAAGAGAACCAGTATGGATTCATCACCCCTGCTCCAGCTTACTACAGGTCATCCATAAGTGCAATCAGAGCCATATGAATACTATATCCCAATCTTCATTCTGTTTCCTTCATGGAATAACTTATTTTCCACCCATCAAAAAATTGCTCATGTAAAAGGTGATGGCAGCTCCAAAATAAGCATAAAATGGAATGAAATAAAATAACCAGAGCAGTAGAGCCAAACAAGATATCTTGCTGTATTTCACACCCTCCATTTGTTACAGGGCCTGTGGATGGTATAAATCAGGGGTGTCAAATTCTATTTCATTGAGGGCCTCATCAGGATTATGTTTGACCTCGGGAACTGGGGTGAGTGTGCCCCATGATATATCATAAATAATTGTAGTGAATTAACATTTTGGAGGACTGGAATTCTCCATTATAAACAACCTTTGAAATCTTTTTATATATATATAATGGTTATAGTACAATTGTAATTATCCCACTAAATGTACACATTAAAGTAACATTTTAGAGGTGTAATTCAGCCTATTAGTGGCCCTTGAAGCAAAATGTGGAAATGCAGAGCATTATGAAATTAAAACTTTTTACATATTTGTGAGAATTTGTTTATTTAGCAACTCCACTGAGTTCTTTATTTAGCAACTCCACTGAGTTCATAAACATACAAATAAGTAACTGCATATATTTTATTGGGCAAAAAATAAGTGCTTTAGCTGTCATCCATTTTAGCTCCAGTTGCTTTTAAAGAAAGTAAATTGAAAAATTCATTAGTTTCCAGATGTTGTTGAATTTCATCTTTGTCTCCTAAAATTAAACAACGATGGATTTTATGATTGGTTGACAGCTAACCTTGCCCTCAATGGTGTATTCCACAAATTTGAAACCTTGCTGAAACTACTTGATGACTAATGCAAATGCAATCCTACTCAGTCTACTTGGACATTCCATTGAATTCAATATAACCTTCAGATTATATGTGAATAGAACAATTTTGGACTACTGAATTTTAATAATCCTTAGATAAAGGAGAATCTAATGCATTATTTTCAGGAAAATTTCAAGTAAATCTTTACTAGTAAAAAAAAAATTAATAAAATCTGAACTCCTATCTCATCTTTCACCAATTTGTCTCCACATACAGCAAGGACAGACCTGAGAATGAAGTGACACAACATAAATTCTTTGGTGTAGAATTCCACTCCTGTGGTTTTGTGACTGTGTTCATGTAATTTTCTTGACAATGTATGTCATGCCTTCCTCCAGGATGATTTTTCCAGTATAGTCCAGAGTCCTAACATTACTTGGTGATCTCCTTTTCTAATTAATATTTGCATAGGAGATCACCAAATAAAAATAGGACTCTGGGCCAAGTGTTGGTTTGTTTTTTTAATTGAGATCATCTAAGATCAATAAGGTGCTTCCACCTAGCGGGACAACAAGTGCATATGCACAGAGATTGAATGAATCTACAGTAATTGAATTTAAAAATATACATTTTAAAAATAAAGTTTGCTGCTGTTGGACTTACTCCCTTTTTTCTTCCTTTCCTAATAGGAAAAAGAGAGAGACTTTGTGTGATTTGATAACCAAATAATGGTTAAGCCCCTCAATTTTCTGTTTTACTAATTCCACAGATAACTGACATTCTTGCATAATTTCTTGCTGCCCTTTATGCAACAGACACATATCTGCTAATTTTATGTTGATTTTAAATCGATTTCACTCTTTTGCCATAGCTTAAAGAAAATTCCAGCACTGCAGTTCTAAATACGAAACTTAAAAAAGGATAATCCATTTCAAATGGATACACAATCTGTGGTGACAAAAACACAACTTAAACATTAGAGTTGCTTATATGTACTACTTAACAAACTAAAAATCAGTTCTATCAGTTTAAAATGTAACCTAATTCGACACAAAACTCTAAACTGGGAGGATGAGACTTTACAAATTAAGTTGATTTAATTATTTTTTTCAGGTTTACAAATGGAACGGGATGTGCTTCAATTATTTTTCAGATTATGAAGAGATATACAGTGTAAATCCTTTCTACCACATAGAATAGCTATTTAGGATTGATTCAGATCAAATAGATTTTTAGTCCATAATCCTCATTTAAGTTTCATGTTCAAGTTAAGAAAATGGGATGAAAGTGCAATTTCATACTTCTGATCAGTGGTGGAATTCAATTTTTTTTTACTATCGGTTCTGTGGATATGGCTTGGTGGGCGTGGCTGGGGTGGTCATGTGACTGGATGGGCAGTTTCTGTAAGCAGGGCTATAAAGATTAGGCTAGAAACAACACAAGGATATTTTTTTTCCTGCCTTCCTTACAGGATTAACATGTAAAATGGAAAAAAACAAAAGATTTCTTCTAACACCTGGCTCTCTGAACTGCTGAGAAAATTTACTACCAGTTCTAGCAAACTTGCTAGAACCTGCTGAATTTCACCTCTGCTTCAGATATTGTTTAAATTATCAATGTATGTGTTGAAGGCAAACATGCCTTTAAACTGTTGCAATGCAGTTCAGTTAGAATGTGTGCTTTCTTCAGGAAATGCATCAATTAGATCAAGATTTCTCAAACTCTGGAGTCCAGATAACATGTGACAATCTTTGAGTTGCATATTGTTATAATAAATCCCTTTTCCTCCAAGTTTGGCTGCATTCTTTTCATTGTTCGTTTATATTTATGTTTGGATTTTTAGGGGAAGCGTGTAATTAAAATTACACTGAAAGGAAGCATGATGGCAAAAAGTTTAGGAAGCCTGACTTAGATAATGAAAATGAAATATTCTTCAGATAAAATATAAACTTTCCATTGAACTTTAGAATGTATATTTTCTTTAGGAAAATTCAGGTGAAATATAAATATAACATTGAACAGTGGAAACAAATTTTAAAATTTTCTACCAGGCTGTCTGTCTTTTGTTGAAAACTGGATATTACAGATAGCCCTCCACTTAAGCCCTCCACTTTCACTTAGCAACTGCTTGAAGTTACAAAAAGGGCACTTGCAACCTGGATTTGTAGTTTTGTCAGCTGTCATCTCCCCTCCACAGTCATACGACTGAATTTGGGGCTTTGGATAGGATGGAACATTTATAATAAATACGTTCTGGCTTGGGCTAGGGCAAGTTCAAATTAATAAATAAAAGTAGAAATAAATCATGTCAAAATAAAATGTTAATAAATATTAAATGGAATCATTTTAGACAATTATTTTCTCATTTATTTCAGGATGCAAAAGCAATACTTAGAAAATGGTAAAATCATGTATTGTTCAAATTCAATGCTGGCATATTTTTCCTTTATTGAAAAGAATATATTTAAAACCCACTATGTTCCCCTCCCTTGTTGTTCTTAGGTAAACATCTTTGACCACGATGAGTTGGAGTTTCTTGACCCGCCTACTTGAGGAGATCCACAATCATTCCACATTTGTGGGGAAGATCTGGCTGACTGTGCTGATTGTATTCCGCATTGTTCTCACTGCTGTGGGAGGGGAATCCATCTATTACGATGAACAAAGCAAATTTGTTTGCAACACAGAACAGCCAGGTTGTGAAAATGTGTGCTATGATGCTTTTGCCCCCCTCTCTCATGTGAGATTTTGGGTATTTCAAATCATCCTAGTCTCTACTCCCTCAGTAATGTACTTAGGCTATGCTGCTCACAAAATAGCTCGGATAGTGGAACATGGTGAAATGGAACGGAAATTACGAAGCAAACCTCTTCTAATGCGTTGGAAGCAACACCGAGGTTTAGAAGAAGCAGAAGATGACAATGAGGAAGATCCAATGATGTATCCAGAGATTGAAGTAGAGAGTGAACGAGAGAACAAGCAAAATCCATCTGTTGCAAAAATAAAGCATGATGGTAGGAGGCGAATCCGAGAAGATGGGCTTATGAAGATTTACATCTTTCAACTGCTGAGTAGGACTATGTTTGAAGTTGGCTTCCTGATAGGCCAGTACTTACTGTACGGATTTGAAGTCAGTCCAACATTCCTTTGTAGCAGAAATCCGTGTCCCCATACTATTGACTGTTTCATTTCAAGACCCACAGAAAAAACCATATTCCTGCTCATCATGTATGGTGTAAGTGGTCTGTGTTTACTTCTGAACATCTGGGAAATGCTTCACTTGGGATTTGGCACCATTCGGGACACATTGAATAACAAGCGGAAGGAGCTAGAAGATTCAGGAACTTATCATTATCCTTTTATTTGGAATACCCCATCAGCTCCTCCAGGGTACAATATTGCAATGAAACCTGACCAGATACAGTATACAGAATTGTCTAATGCCAAAATAGCACATAAGCAGAATAAAGCCAATATTGCCCAAGAACAACAATATGGCAGCAATGAGGAGAACATTCCCACTGAACTGGAGAACATCCAGCGAGAAATCAAAGTAGCTCAGGAACGCTTAGATCTTGCCATCCATGCATATAATAATCAGAATAATCCATCCTGTTCCAAGGAGAAGAAGCCCAAAGGCAGCTCAAACAAAAGCAGTGGCAGTAGTAAATCAGGGGATGGGAAAACTTCTGTTTGGATTTGATGCTGTTCACTTGAGAGGGAATGCTACTACTTTTTTCTTGTAGCATATTATATCTAGCAAATTGGGTGTGAAATAATTTTCAGAAAAAAAAAATAATTGCCTTGCTAAAGTTCAGAGATATCTCGTGCTGCTAAATGGTATTTTTGTAAAAGAACAGAAAAGTAGTTAGGCTCACGTTCTGATATTTCCAAAACATGTATTCATGTTTCATCCAAATCTGCAGAAGTCCCAGGGATTTTTTTATTATTTTTGTTAAAACAGTTTACACTGTATGTACAGTATTATGGTACCTTTTATTATGCACACTTTTGTATTTGTATATTGGATATCTCAAGTTATACATTTTATATTAAAAGGAATCAAATAGGAATTTTCAGCATTTTTCTAAAGCATTTTTCTCCTCATATTTTATAGAGATGGCTGATTTACTTTGAATTTCATAGAGGTTTGAATTATGGAGGAGATAATTCTGGATGACTGTCATATCCTTCTGCATTCTTGACCCAGCCAAATACATTAAACACTAGGTTAGTGAAATATGTCTTCAGATGTAGTCAGATATTTTTTTCCCTGTAGTGAATATCCTTGAATATGAGTAGACAAAAAATGGATTTCAGACTGGATGTTTCTAGCACATAACCTTGCATTCAGTTTATGAGTCTTCTCAGAAAAAAGTGCAGGAGGTGACAATCTTTTTTGAATCAAAAAAGTAAGAGTTCAACCACTGTGAAAGTAAAACTTCATGTACCTTATGGTTATTTTAAAGCGTATATTTGATACTGCAAAGTAGGGAAAGCAATTGGGTATCCTCCAGATAATTTATACTGCAGCTCCCATATTATTAACTTGTGTTGATTGGAATTATAGTCCAAAAATCTAGATTGCCTATCCCCAATTTAGGGATGACTTCATTACCTCTTGATCTTGGAAGCAATTTAAAGTTTAAAAAAAAATTAGACAAGTTAAGTTGTTGAGACAAAGAAAGGCCTACTTTCTTGAAACTTGAACCAGCATTCAAATGGTGGGGGAAAAAACATCTTGATTATAAGGGAAATATAAACAGAATTAAAAATACTTGCCTTTATTTTGAAGTGGAAAATGTTATTTTAAAGGCACAACACAACATGGATCTTCAAGAAGTTCTTTATTGTGGGAGTGAGGGATTGTGAATTTGAAGTTATGGGGGGGGGAATTGTACTTTTAACAAATCTATTTATTTTAGCAGTGTCAAGGTCAGTTTTCCTCCTTGGTCTTTTAAATTCCTGCCCTGCAATTTATGTATTGCATGCAAAAATCAGCAGGAATCTCCTTGGGAGCATACGTTCTAGTCTTGTGAAGCCTCAGGCTGTTCTAATAAAATACATAGATCCTTTGAAGGAGAGTTTCAGCTCCATACAGCAAACTGGAAGCCTTTCCTAATAAGAGGACAAAATAATTAGTTGTTGGCTTTTGGAGTTTGCCCATTATTTGCTTCATAGATTCAATGTATTTGAATTGCTGTGCTTTTATGGTGCTGAGCTGACATTTGCAAAATTTGGTAAGTAATATACTTTGGATTTAATGCAATGTGTGCTCATTAGAAAATGGCTTTGTGTATTTTACTTCATTCAAGATATAGTCTGAATTAAAAGCAATGGGTAGCAATGACACTACTCCAAGTGCTTATCATTTTTCCTACTGCTGTGATACAATCACTGAATAAACTGGCTTTGCAGAACCTATCAGAAATCTAATAGCTATTTAAGTGGAGAATGGGGTTGTGTCCAAATTTAGATGCATCAATCCATTTTTGGTAGCAAATAGAGCTGCTTGAAATAGATACTGGAGATATTTAACAAACAGGGTAGGCAATGTTGTGAGGAAGGACGGGTTCTTCCAAAATTGGACAGAGGCATCTTTTTTGTGTGATGTTCAAATTATACAGGATACATCTGCCTGACTATTCCTTCCACCCACACAAAGCCTGTCTCATTTAGCAGAATCCCAAGTTTTCTGTACAATATTTTAAAAGGCCTAGATAAAAATGCATACCAATGTGCTGCTGTGCCTAAAACTTGCAAAATTGCATTGAGAAATATGAGTTTTGAATAAAAACAGTCATGCTTCTTCCACTATTGAAAAAGCTACATCCTAAAAATTATTTAAGGAAATGTTATTTTAAGATTACTTCAGTGTTAGTGTTTAGCAGAGGTCATTCTAATTAAATGATATAAATTTCTCCCAAGCTGCTTATCATTTCAAATTTGGGGGCTAGGTACATGTTTAGTTTTTGTTTTACTGAACAAAATCAGCCAAGATTTAATATTCAGCTTGTGTTTATAATTATAGATCACACTATTTATTGCCTTTGGTGACATCTTATTGCAAGGGCATCAAGGACAGAGAAAAGTATAAATATTTGTGTACATTTATTATTGTTAGAATTGTAGAACTGCTCCAGTCTCCTCCCTGAACTGACAAGAAGCTGCATGATGTGAAACTATTTTGTATTTTTTTTTCTTAGAATTTAGATGCCTTTTGAGAAGTTTTGACATTTTCACTTTTTTTTAATTCTAAAAATGTATAGATCACCTTTCTCAAAGTAAGTCTCAGTTTACAATATATGAATCAGAAATGGAAACCTGTGTTTACAATTAAATAATCCCAATGCTTAGAAAAGGAAGGCTAGATAAATTGGTATTTCCCTTTCTAAAACAGTATTCCCATAATCCTGATAATTAATCATGCTGAATGTAACCAATACGATTTCTAATCCAATACATTTGGAGATCATCTGATTCTGCTTGTTTTGTAAAATTTCAGCAACTTTTAAAAAGGGATGTTTGCTGTCTTTTAATTTTAAATGCACAAGACTGAGTGTAAAAATAGTGAATAGTTGGGCCAATACTTGGAGAGTATTTGGCTTCTTCTCGAAATAGCTTAATAGCCATAGTTTCCATAAAAGAGATTTTTTGATGGATGAGTAGGTTTATAAAAAGGTTGTTTTAAACGTATAGCATTGCTTTGCCATTCTAGGACCCCTACACCAGAAAAATACTGTACCAAATTTTATAATGTTTAACAAAGGTACTTTGGATGCAGAAAGTGCATTTATGAATGCCAGCAGGAAATACTCAGCATTTCAAGGATGATTTCAATAAAAAAAACTCTTCAGTGAGAAACTGAAAAAAATTACCAAGTAAATATTTTCTGGAACTTCATTCATATGCTGAATTGACTTTAATCAAGTAACAAAGTTAATAGTCAAATGTTTGGATGGTGCTATAAAAGGAAAGAAAAATTAGTTTATAAAAGCTTTACTCTGAAGTTTGTCTTGAATAAAATGCAGTCTATATTGGATACAAGAAGTCTGCTAACAGTTGCACCTATAATTTCATGTGTATGCATGTTTCTTCTTGCACTGAAAGATGGGTGGCACATGTACAAGGTTTTGGGACATAAAGGATCATAGGGTAATAATAAAATGTGTAACAGTAACTGTTTGCATGACTTCACATCCCAATATTGCCTTCCAAATGTAGATGTTACTTCTTGCTTTTTTGCTTGGATAAAGTAACAGCTGACAAGAAAATTTTAATTATCTTGCATCTTTTTTAGACAAGCAAAATGGGGGGTTGAGTCACTTGCCAGTTGAACCCCTCATGTCCAAATAATAAAATCTTTTTTCATGCTTTTGAAAAACGTTTTAACTACAGATAAGTAGCTTTGAAGATGAAGCAATGAGAAAGTTTTCCCATTACTGTTTTCAGTGACAGTAATTTGCCTTTATTTAGCTCACTTAACTCTCCCCAAACTCTCCAATAGTGCATTGAAGTCCTGAAAAGTACAGTAGAATGTTTGTGTCTTCAACTTATTGGAATGACTGCAACAATAAATCCAATGCATTTTGACCCTATTGACGGATCAAATATGCAATTTCCTTTGGTGTGCTTTTAGGATATACTATTTTTGCATTGTTGCAATCTGCCCTTTGTACTACAAGGAAGAGGGGGAGTCACAAAACGTTTTGTAGGAGATACCTATTCCTATAAGAAAGAACCAAATTTAGATCCCAAAAGTTACTGTGTAAAAAGAAAAATTTTAATTCTTTCCTCTGCTCCCAAAGTTGTGAAAAAAAAACCCAAAATACTTCTATTAACCTAATCCATGACTGAGAAACCATGTGAAAACCCTTTTATGTAAGTTTCTGTAAACTTGTTTACAAGTAGAATTAATTAAGAATATAAAATTGCAACATTACTTTGATCAAGTTTTATTTGATTTTTCCATACAACCATAGCATCAAGGTCTGATAACAGAAAACACCCGTCACTTGTAGTTCTCCTATTAGAAAAAAAAAAATAAAGTGGGGAGGAGCAGCATCAACTGTTCTTATTCCGCATGGGGAATCACAGGATAGAACACATTGAAATAAAGACAGACATCTTCCCTACCACTCTCAGGTGCCAAAATCCATGAATCAATCGAAACAAAACAAATGTCTATTATTTGTCTCAGAAGCCTTTCTTAAAGGGGGGGCGCTATATATATAAATAAAGAGTAAAATCTTAAGAAGAAATTGCTATTATACCCCATAAAAGGGTGGGCTGGACAGCCCTTCTTTAAACAAAAGTGACTCAAGACACCTGCAGTGGTTCATTTGGAGAATCCTGTATTTTGCAAACACCATCAGAAAAAGACACTTTTACTCTCCAGAAATCAGGTGATGCCATTCAGAGCAATACAGTAGGCCAATTGGGAGGTTGGACAAGGCTGGATGGAGCAATGTGGCAAAACCACCTGACAATGACTTTCGGTTTTTGGAAAGTGCATTGAAACTCCCCTCCCTTTAAGTTAAGGAATGACTGAGGCAAAGAAAGTCATTGCACCCATGAAATCTTCAGAGCAGAAGCTCAGGATGGCAGCTTTTTCAGATTCCAGGTTATAGCCCTCATGACTTTGGACAGGGCAGTGAATCATGAATGGAAAGGAAAAAAATGTATAAGTACAGGAGTTGCTTTAATATAAGTGAATTTGGCCTAATTGGCCCATAGTGGTGACAAGTGTAGAATAGAAGGCATCCTTTAGGATCTGAATAGCAATTTGGCAAAAGTGGCCCTGGTTCATTCACCTTCTTATACCACTTTTCCTGAAACAGCTCAAGGCCTCAAGCAAATCCACCCAGAAAGGCACTTCAGAGCAGAACATGGGCTTCAACAGAACGTGGGGAGATGGCACCAGTGTCCCAACGGAGAAGCTTCTTTCTGTAGCAGTGAAATCCAAAAAAGGAACAATAGAAGCCAGAAGGACAGCAGTGGCGCTTGTCACGACAGCAGGTTCCCTATGAAATAGAAAAGATTATGAAGGACAGCAATTCTTTATGAAGAAACAAGAAAATTCCTCAAAATCCATGATTCTCAATAAATCTACGAGTTGAGGAAGGATTACATTATATCATAGCAACAGTAGGTTTTTCAGCTTCTGAAGAATTGTAGTTTCTTTTTCAGTAGTTCTGTCTGGCTGTATCAACTTAAAAATGTGCACATTTAAAAAAAAATGCTGTACCCCTTGAATCTGGGCTTGTTGATCAGAAAGGTCTGCAGTTTGGTGGTTCGAATTCCTAGCGCTCTGTAATGGAGTGAGCTCCCGTTACCTGCCCCAGCTTCTGCCAACCTAACAGTTCAAAAGCATGTAAAAATGCAAATAGAAAAATAGGGACCACCTTGGTGGAAAGGTAACAGCACACTGTGTGCCTTTGGCGGTTAGTCATGCCAGTCACATGACCACGGAATCATCAGACAGTGTTGGCTCTTCAGCTTAAAAACAGATGAGTACTGCCTCCTAGAGTTGGAAACAACTAGCACGTATGTGCAAGGGGAATCTTTACCGTTACCTTTTATTCCCAGCAAGGCTGCCTTTGTTTTTTGTACAATGACAAAGACAACATTCTAGTAAAATATTGGTGGTCTTCCTTACTGAGGAACAACGTACTGTACATTGCTTTACTGATTTGAGGAGACCCATCCTGTCTGCCCAACCACCGATGGTCTCCTTTGAACTATTCACTGCGACTGAATCTATAAGTCTGGGCATTAACCTTTTCATATGGGCAGCAGGCCCAGCCACTTCTCTTGGTCTTGCAACAGGTCTGGCCTTCGTGGCAGTAGTGCTGTTCACCGCACAAGACATCATTACTGGAGACAGCAGTTTGTGATGAAGTCAGCAGGCCCCCTCCTGCAGCATCAACAAGGGCTGGCCAATTCTGTTTCTCACAAGACTGGGCTGCCACATTGCAGGTATAGCCAAATGGGCAGCAATGTTGGTGATCCTCACAGCAAACGGCCTGTAGAAAGCAAGAGAAGGGATACTGCTTAGTCTAAGATAAAAATACACTTTATGGTGGAATATTTTAAGGGAATTAAATAAAACTAATTTTATCACGGCTCTATTTTGCTTCAAACAAACCTTTGTTTAAAAGACAGAAATGCCCCCTTATGTCTTTTTCTTATTTCCTTGTCAAATTTAAAATGTCTGAATTAAGATATGAATTAGATAGAAAAAAACAGAAAACAGTTGAAAGATCTGACATTGCAGCGAGATCAGGTCTCTGCGCTCCCATGCTGAATTTTCCCTGTTGGAGGGCTTAGAAAGGAGCTAAAACCATCCTGTAGAGGTGATGAAGAAAAGAGGGGTGCCCTGCTGGTTGCGGAAAGCTGCAACTTTCTCGCTTGACCCAGGATTCTTTTTCCCTCTTATCCACAACGAGAAGAAGCTGCCATCATGGTTACCGTGAAGTTGGGACAGCTGAGGCAACAAAGAATGCAGGAGCGGTGTAGATGAACAGTGACAGAACTGGGTGAGATGATTCCTTATTTACCTAAAACTTAATCCTCAAAAAGAAAAAAAGAATCCAGGAAAAGAGGCATAGAACCAAAGTGGTGAACGATTATTTACAGAGAAATCCAGACCTAAAAGAAAGGAACGGAAAGGAGAAAAGTAAAAAACTTTTAAAACATGGAAAATTGGACTTTTAAACTGGGTAGGCGCTGTTTTGGAAAGCATTTTTAAATGCTGGAACTATTTACTTAAATAACTGACTTTGTTTCTATAATTGATTTAAATTGGCTAAAAACTAGTCAGATTCAAGGCAACACTGAATGTAAGCTGAGAGCGCCACCTACTGATGAATGGAAATATACTTCTACAAACCTGGGGAAATTTCTGATAAAAGGAATAAATAATATTTATCTGGAGGACTTTAGTGTTCTACTATATTTATCTTCTCCATGACTACTGGAGGTTCAATTACGAGAACAAGGAAGAGACCTAACCAAAACAATGTTTGAATGCTAAGATATAGGAGTAAACTTTTACAGTGGATTTAAGGAGATATTTGGGAAAATATTTTGGACTAAAATGGAACCGACTGATTAACTATGCGATATAAAGAACTATTATCACTGTACTCACTGAGGAGCAACATTAAGCCTGAACATATGCTTTTTGGACTATTGAATAAAATTGGGACATTAAAATAAGGTGAAATACGCCATCAGGGGAAAATAAGTGGAATTTTAAAAGAAATGGTGTTGGCCTTCCAAAACATTAATGATCTTGTGACAAAGAACCACAGGGAGATAAAGAACCTAATGCATGGTATAGATGGGAAGACAGAAAATATTCTACAAGAGACAATGAATAAAGATCAAGATGTCCAGAGAATGGAGGAAACAACAGAAAAAATGGAGGAAAATATAGAGATAATGACTGAAGAAATAAAACAAGGGAAAAGTATTTTAAGAGATTTTAAAATGGAATTGGAAAAGCAAGAAAATACTTTCGAAAGGGAGATGAGGGCTTGGGCAAAAACCCTGGAGACCTGGTAGCATAAGATGGTAGAGGTGGGAGAAATACTTAGATGGAATAGTAAAGACATAGATGCAGTTAGAGACAAAAAGAGGAATATGGGAGGCAAGCTAAAAAACAAATAGAAGTGTTAAAACAGGCAAGAGATGTGGATAGAAAGGAAATATTTTTAATATAATGGTGGCCTGACTAAAGTTAGAGATAGAAATAAGAATATATGTTTATATATAATAAATAAAAACAATAGCTAGATGGGAAAATTAAAGGATGAAAGATGTATGTTTAAATAAAATGTTGACTGGCATTAGAATGGCACATTGAAACATTAAACAACTAAATGAAATAATAATTATATCGCAATATAAATACATGTATCAACATTAGGTAGTAATGGAGGCCTGACTAAAAGCTAGAATAGAGGTAGAAATAAGCAGTGGGGGAATAGTCATATACACGTTTTTATATAATATAATAAAAGCAAGAACTAGATGGGAAGATGAAAGGTTGAAAGATGGCATTATATTTACATGCTCAAATAATATTGTGATTGACATTAGAATGGCACACTGAAATATTGAACAACTGAATAATGAAATATCTTAAATCATATATGTATATTAACACTAGGACTATGTAAGTTTGACTAATTATAATAAACATTGTTAATATTATTATTGTTACTTGTACCAAAAGGAATGATACCCAGATGCCACACTGTTCATATATTGATGTATATCTAAAAATAAAATTATGTATCTTAGCTTGGCCTCCAGGCTTAATTCACAAGTATAAGAGGAATGTGAAAGGGCACCTTTAAGACTGCAGAGGGTTAAATTAACGGCAAGTATGGAAGTAAGTAGGACGCTCTTGTTGGGCAGCCCAATGCAAATACTGGAATTTCTTCTTTTTTTTAACTTTCAAGCCTGTAAAGATCCAGCAAAGGATTGAAACTTCAAGACCTCATACCTGTATGTGTCTAGAAAAGGAAACTGCAGGAAGGACACAGCTAGCCTTTTTCAGCAGTGTTTCCGGGAATCAAAAAAGCCAAGATAGTAGCTATGACCACATGGCGAAAAGCCCACCCTTTCTTTCACTTATGACTACCATTTTGTTTTTAGAAACCACCTCCCCAAATGTCCCTCTTCATGGACCCACCCTAGGCAGTAGATGGTGCTTGCACTCTGCAGAAACCCAATTCCAATTGTGTAAACCCTGTGTTCTCTTTCTTATCAAGGCTCTGTTTTTCCTTTGCTCTTGCTGCTGTGGTAATGTTAAGATATTGGTCTAGAACTTAGGAAATTTATGAGTTCTAAGACTCCCTTTAGGCATGCATGCTGATTAGGATGACTGGGTCATCAGCCTAATCCACTTCACAGGTTGTGAAGAAAACAAAAGGCAGGAGAATTAAGTATGTTCAGTGCCTTAGTAATATATTTTAAAAAGTGAGGTAATAACACTATGCAGTTTGCCCTGATTAACAGGTGCTATGATCGTGTAGGTTTTTGTGGGAGCAGGCGTGGTATCATTTCCACACATAAGATGTGGCATCTGAACAGGAAAGAAGTGGGAAATTATGCTTGCACTCACATTGGGCAACTGGCAACAGCTCCAAGCACCAGAAAGGGTCTGGCAGCAGGTCTGCCCTTCTATGCAGCTGGCACTGCCATTGCAGATAATGCTATCCCTTTGCAATATCTTGGCAAGCAGTTTGGGTACCCAAGACAGAGAGTGTTTTGATTCTTCACAGCTGCCTGTGGCTGGATCAAAAATAGAGCCACTGGGGCAGCAATGCAAGTGGTCTGAACTGCAGACCGCCTGCAGGAAAGACAGAAAATTGAAAAAAAAAAGCCAAGCTAAGCAGAATTCAAAGGTGCCATGAACAGGGCTTGCATGAGATTGCTCAGTAATAGTGCATTTAAAAAAAGGCTTGTTTAAAGAAACAGCCAGAAAGGTGCTAGTCCTAATCTGGCGAGTTGGCCTTGGTTTCAAATGCCACTCTCAACAAAGATTCAAATTATTGAACATCCTCTTCACAAAATCTTTTCCTGTGTTCTTAAACTGCCATAGCTAAATATCTGCAAAGGAAAAATGACAGGACATAAAGTTTGTGAAAGGACCAGCATCAATGCATGCATTAGCAGATACTTTTACTTTGTTTTCATCTTGTTTTTAGAAGCTGAGATAAATTTAGTATATTTATAATAGCTACCCTGATTCTTATCCAGCTGACTCTTCCAGCTTTCCTCAAATTAATGGATTTTGTATGTGACCGTTCCTAGCTACACAACACAACTCTTCTTGGACAAAGATGGGCACTTTTTATATCTTGATCACAGATTTTGCACTCTGAAAAACTGCTTGGGAATCTTCTTCACTTTTTGCATTGCCCAGATGAGCTGTGGAAAACAGACTGATATTCGTGGAGGGCAGTTGCTACTAAAGACAGCAGCATGACTGCTGCAAGAAAGGGTGATGTTATGTTCTCCTGCCTCCCAGAAACCCTGCTAAAGTTCCCTGGGAGAACCTACAAATGTGTGAGACCACCCAGGGCTGGAAAGATTGGCCTCTGCCAGCATATATAGTAGCAGCGTTAATCTTCTGGATTTATATTTTTAATTGATTATCATAAGGGTCTGATCCTGCATTAATCATGCCTTTTCACATCAAGGCTTCCTCTTACCAAGTTTTCTGAAGCCTACTTACTTTTGGAAAAGAACAACAGCCCCAGTTACCAGAGGCCATTTTGCAGCAGGTCTCCTTATCTTTGCAGCTGCTGAAATTATCACATTTCACCGTTGTCTCCTGCCTTGCCAGAATTGGAGTCGCCGGGATCCTCTGGGAAGAGCCCCCACTTTTGATGCAGAAACCGTGTTCTATGTCACATGTGTAACCATGAGGACAACAGTATGCTTGGTCTTTGCAACAAACTGCCTATGGGAAAGAAATAGCTATGGTGATCCAAAAAGCCAAACACCATTGTTGAAATTGTTCTATGAAAGAAAAATACTACAGGTAGATCTCACTTAACAACTGTTCGAAGTTATGACAATACTGAAAAAGTAACTTTATGGCCAGTCCTCATATTTATCATTGTTGAACCCCAGTCACGCGATTGCTGTTTGTGCATTGCACAACAGGCTTCTGATAAGCAGAGCCAATGGAGAAGCTGGCAGTAAATTGCACATCGCAAACATGCAGTGCCTTACATAATGATTCATGGTAACACACTTAATGAATAGATGGTAAATAACACTGTACGCCTTTCAAGATCATGTGATATTTCACTTAGCAACTGCATTCCTTAGCGATAGAGTTGCTAGTCCCAACTTTGGCTGTTAAATGTACCAGCCTTCCTACATGTAAAACATTATCACTTCATTATTCTCATTATAAAAAATCTTCTTTGTGTCATATTTGGAACGTGATTTCCATCACCACCTACCAACAGTGAGATTGCATGGGAGATTGGAGAGAAACCTGGACTTCTAAGATCAACTATCAAAATCCCATTCCGTCAGCAAGCTCTGATGGCTTTAGGAGTGGGGGTGGGGTGGGGTGGAAATTACTTTGCAAAACACATGGAGGGTATCATATTAGGGAAAGTTGAGCTCATTGACTAATTCACCAATGAAAGACTTTCATTTCAACCACTCAAGGAAGATCTGGTAGAATGGGCCATTTGTCAGGCTATCCTAAATGTCCCAAAAGTAATTTATGCAAATATATTCTTCTTATGAGACTCCATGGTTGATTGATTAAATCAATCATCTATCCAAGAAGGAAAATTGCCTATCCTGCCTTGAAATCCTCAATTTACCTGAAATAGGGGGCAGCATGTCCAGACTCCTAAACGCATGCAGCATGTCTGTCCATCTGCACAGCTAAACTGGTCATCGCACTTCACATCCCTGCTTGAAGGGAAGCTGCCAACAATTGCTGTTGTCTTCTCCACCCAAGGCACATGATGTCCATCTTTTAGGCAAGTACCTGATGAATCACAGATGTAACCACTGGGGCAGCAGTGAATCCGATCTTGGCAGCAAGTGGCCTGACAGGAGAGGAAGGGCACATCAAGTAGACAAACCAAAGCCCCTCAACTTCATCTGAAAACCACTTCTGATTGGAAGCTCAAACTGATGAGCTCTCCAACTACAAGAAGCCGAAAAATATGGAAAAGTGCAAGTTAAGATAGATCTCTTTTTTTTTTCTAGTGTGTTTCCTAAGAAACAAAGATTGAAGAACTTGAAACTGCTGAATTGGCTTCCTATGAAACTGCCACACCAAACTGCCAGTGTTAGATTTTTTTTAAAAAGGGTTAAAACTAGTGCATTTGCTTTTGTATCAGTCCCCCTTCTGCCTCCAGATCTCAAACCACAAAGAAAGGACTGAAATATGCCCCACCACTGATTTTACTGCACAACCTCAGAAACCTTTGGTTCCCAAAATGTTAGGTTTTTTAAAATGTTGCTCTCTGCTATGAAAAAATTGCCTGACTTTTTAATAGACATAGGCCTCTCTCAGGTAAGCAGTTGAAAAACCATAACTGGACAGTATTGGAGTCAACAACTCTGCTGCAATTCTGCAGAAACAAACAATACAGAATGTGTAAGTAAACAAAATAAACTCCCTTCTTTCCAAGACCCTCCCCCTCAAACTTTTAACATAGGAACATACTGGAAAGATTAGCAACTGAGATGTGTATAATTTAAGAAGGAATTATAATTTTGTGCACACCTCAAAAGGTCCCAGCTATGAGCAATCTAAGGCGGCGACCGGGAGCCGCGTCTTTCGGCTTCGCGTCCCCCTCTCTCGTTGGACAGCATTGGCGAAGCTGGTGGAGGTCGGGGTGAGAGCGGAGTGGGAGCGGAGACGGAGGGCGGCGACTGGAGGCGACCGAAGGTGACTGAAGGTGGAGGAGGGCGGCGTTGGATGGTAGCCGCGTTTTTCGGCTCCGGGCCCCCCCCCTTTTCTTTCGGGAAGTGAACAACGGATCCTGAGTTGAGTGCCGAGCCTGACGATGACGTTGCTACCAGAAGTTGAGGATGACGGCGGGCCGGACGGGAATGACTGGGACGAGTTGGGGGGGGCGGCTTGGCTGTCGGCCATGTTCCGGACCCCCCCGCCCCTTTTGGGGGCCATGCTTGCCGGGTTGGTCTTGCCCTTGGATAGACTCCCGGAAGATGGTGAGCCGGACAGTAACAGCGGCAGAGCCATTTCCGGTGATGGTGGAGGCGACCTCTATGAGTGAGAATTGGGGGGGGTTACGATTTGGTCATCGGCCTGGTTGGCAGTATCCTGGACCTCCCCCCCCTCGCCCCCAATGGCAGTGTCCACCTGGCTTTCAAGGTTTCTATCTTCGATCAAACCCTCAGCCAGTTTATCATTCTGGAGAGATGGTGGCTGAGAGGGTGGAAGCAGTAAGTGGACCCTGTGGCTCGGCCTGCGGTTGGAGACGGCGG
>JAEANM010004270.1:0-21044 GCA_017656035.1 Myanophis thanlyinensis
GTTGCGTAAGCATTTCACTGCATATCGTACCATGTATGACTGTGTATGTGACCAATAAATTTGAAATTTAAATTTAAATTGATACTTGAAATGCACATGTTTGTTACATAACTTCTCTTCCTCAGACTTCCAATTTTTTTCTGCAGATTAATTCTATATTTTGCAGATTAATGGGAATACCGTTTGACTTTCTTCCACTCATTAAACAGGTTTAAAGTCAAGTCATTCTGATATATGTCTGGGGAAAATTGGATTGCATAAATCCTTGCTTTGTTGCAAGGATGACACCTCTCAATTCCTTTTTGAGAGAAACATTTGAACAGAAAATGAGCACATTGTGCCATGAATCACATTGTTATGATTTTGCTGTTATGGTTTTTCAGTAATGGAGCCTTCCTAGAAAGAATCTAGGATTATATTTATGGAAAACACCTGTGGAAAATTGTTCTGTTACTCATCACAGAGTCACTTTCTCTGGTGTGCATAGGATTACAGAGGTGATTGATAATTGTACTGGTTAATTTTTTTAGCTTCTTTTTCTCTGAGCTGTCATTCAAAAACCCTATCTGGGGATTTAAAAATCTTTTAGCAAATAGGTCCACAGTGATGACAGAGTGCCAATGATCTCTCTCTTATGCAATGCTGGTCCCCTGATTATTGTTTTGTAGCTTCTGCAAGCATGGAAAGATGCTGTTTGGGCAAAATTTAATTGGGAAAGCTTAATTCCTAAAGCTTCATAAAGCACAACTAGACCGATATTGTGCAACTCAGCACATGATTCATTCATCAAGAAGGTGAGCTGAATTCAGCACCTCCAGATAAGAATAAAAGGAGCCTAGTACATATCAAAGGTAAGCACCTCCAGTTGACCTTAGCTGAACTTCAAAGGTCAGCAGGTTAGGAAATCATCTAAAATTTCAAGCTGTAGGTGAGTCTGGGGAAGAAAATCCCAAGCTTCCATGGATGAAGTCTCCAAGCTAAATAACTCACCACACCTACCTCTTTATTTAACATTTGAATCCCTTGCCAAGATAGCTCCATTTCCCAACCTCTTTCCTCTAAAATCAGGGGATGGCAATCTGTGGCCTTTCAAAAATCTGGACTCCAGAGTGTATTATCCCTACTGGTAGCCAGGACCCAACAGGAGCCTTGGCGGTGCAGTGGTTAGAGTGCAGCAGTACTTCTGCTGTCTGCTGGTTCAAATCCCACCAAGCTCAAGGTTGACTCAGCCTTCCATCCTTTCAAGGTGGGTAAAATGAGGACCCAGAATGTTGGGGGCAATATTCTGTATACCGCTTAGAGAGGGCTGGAAAGCACTATAAAGCAGTATATAAATTTAAGTGCTATTGCTACTGCTATCTTGGAGAGAGGCATTTGGCACCAAACTGTCATAACCATTGTCCTATTTAAATTACTATAACACAGGAAGTCAAGAACAAAGCATGTGGATCCATGTACAGCTTGAGATATTTGTTCAGAAAAGTTCCATTTGCATTAATGGAGTTTTTCAGGTTGTTTGTGTATTAAAATATTTATGAGAAAGGTAAACGCAAAGGATTTTGGAAGAAAAGAGTAGGCTTCACCTCATTTGTAATGATCTTGGTTCAGATTGGGTTACCAAAGACTTGTTCTAGAGCAGTGCTGTCAAACTTGCATCCCGCAGACCGGATGTGTCATGTGCTGGCCCCGCCCATGCCTGGTTTAGCGAAGGGGGAAAAAGGTCCTGATATGTCACATGATGCTGCCATGATGATGCAAGTTTGACACACCTGTTCTAGAGTAAAATACATAGGATATGAGTACACTCCATAGGAAAGAGCTTACTCAAGTATACATTTTATTTCATAATTTAGTCTTTGAAATATAAGGTTGCATGAGTTCTTTTGGCACCCAAGAGAAGTCCTATGAAAATCTCTACCTCCTTTTACATTCAAAGACCTAATACCTAGGTGGAGGTCTTTTTATGGTCAGAGAAACAATTGTCACACAGTAATGTTAGCCCTAGGTATATTCACAGAAACCCAGGGTGCAATGGTGGCTTGAATCCCTACACATGTATCCTCCAAAATCTCTTATAATCCTACTGGCACCCTCTTCACAACTCCTCGATCACTGCCTTTATCAGGACCATCTATTCTGAGGGTCATTAGCTTCAAAATGGTAAATATTTGTAGCCCCACCACTTTTAATGCATATTAAGAAAGAGTGGGACTTTGATTGTTTGGTCTCGTTACCTACCATTTTGAAACTATCAATGAGGACATCCCTCCATAACCCAGAAAAATTACTTCAGTCATTGATTTACTAGGGAGGAGAAAATGACAACCACCTGGTTGTCACACCTCCATTGCACAGACCAAATCTGCAGATTTAGCATAAAGTTGCAAAGAAGAAGAAGAAGAAAACAAGAGAAAGGACCAACAATTATTTTATGATAATGTTGACTCAGTGATTATCAGCTGCTCCCTCAGATCTTGGATCTTTCATAAACATGTGTTGATATTTTGATTGCTTTGATTGTGTGCTAGCTGTAGCAATCACATAGATTTCTCCAGGATTATCTCTCTCCAACTTGGATTTATATTTGTTCTATGATCCTCTTGCATTTTCTTAGATTTTCCAGATATTCTTAGAAGTCTTCTCCAGCATATCTGTATATCTGCAGCCTTGCTTTTCTCTTTCTTGAACAATAAAACCAAAGAGAGTGGAAAAAAGTGTGATCCCCCTCCTTTTATTTAAAAAAGGGCACCAAGAAGGGAATCTCACCCATTTGATTGGGTCTTTACTATTTCAGCTTCATGAGTTTCTCTTATTTGGATGGACAGGTAATCAGGTAACTTTTCTTTAATTATTTCAGTACCTGGTTACCTTGCACTGGGATGTCATCCATAATTTATCTGTCATAATGTGATGACTCAATGAAGCAGATCACATTTCCTTCTTGGCTAGAAACACAAATGCCTAGTTAATCCTGATACATCCACAGAGAATAAATATCATTGTGAGGAAGTCACATGATTTCTTGGAAATCCTCAGTTGAAGGAAATGAGATAGCTTTAAATGGGTATGTATGTATGTATGTATGTATGTATGTATGTATGTATGTATGTATGTATGTTCACTCATTTCCCCCATATAATTGGGAAACCATCTTGATTTTTTGAAGAATTGGGACTATCCAGGAGTGCTTGTTAATACTGGGCAAGAAACTGTTAGCTATTGTCTGGGTTGCATTGGCCTGACTGCTCTTTGCAGACAGAGAGATAAATGAGCAAATAATAAAGTGGTTGATTGTCTAACCTTGACATTTTTCTCCCTGTGTGTTTGCTTGCCTTGGCTCTTCCTAAAGAGAGATGCACTGTGAATATTGAAAAACAGATTGGTCTCCCGAGCTTATGCAGTTGTGACAGCCAGCAGTTATTTGGAAAGAGGCAGTTCTGCTGTGCCTTCTAAAAACTGTCCCCTGTGCATCAGAACATGGATGATTAGGCTGGCATTGTTTGTTTGTTGAGAAATAGCAGCCAGTGGCCAGGACAAACACCTTGTTTGATTGTATGTTCTCCCTGAACTTTGTTTGCCCAGTACTTGCTGTGAAGAGATAAAATCAATGAAATGGGCTAGCAAGGAACCAGCCTTGTCTATTAATTATGTGTATTTATGGGGCCCCACTGAGTTTGCTTTGCAAAACCACTGGATTGTGCAGGGCAAGGTTGCCAGCTGTGATTCTGGGATGCCTCCTTTGTAGTTTTCTGCCATTGACAGTCTTTTTAAAAATCCCTATTAAATTCCAACATTCCCATTCTTCCTTATTTGGGATTTCTCAACAGCGAACCAGAACATCTAGCTAGTTTATTTTTCTTCTTCTGTGAATAGTAATAATGATCTCTGCTCTAAGGATAGGAATCGGGTATAAGATAAAGCCAGAACTGTTCATTATTTTTTTGTGCTGACTTCTGATATTTTGTTCTTGAAAGAAGTATTTCCAAGGATTTTCCCCATTCCTTTTTTTCCTGGCAAAATAATACTTCTAGTATGTCATTATGTTCTAATAATATTTTGCTTTTCTTGAATGTTCACAAGGGCCTTCTGCTTTGAGCTTTTTAAATTTCCCATTCTGACTGTGGATTTTGTCTATGTAATGACATGGCTATAATATAAAACATTGACACTTTTGCTACAATGAAAGACAAAGGAATATACTTTTTGCTGGTCAGATTTCTATTTTGTAGAAATATATTCACATAAAGATACATGCTTGCCTAATCTTTTCCTGCTTCTTTCAGAACAATAACAATGTGAAAACATTTACCTTTGATTTAATTCAGTTCCCATCCCATCAAGAAGAGAGACAAAACCAGAAATTTTCAGGGTTTTTTTTTTTAAATGGTAAATGTTCTATTAGAAAAAAGTATATATTACTTGCAGTACAATGTACAAAAGTAGTGATACATCATGTGATAACAATGTGACACAAGTTTGACAACCCTGATTTACAATATACCTATGAGGGTTATCCACAAAATAGATTACGTTTTTGTCTATAGCAAGAAGGGGTGGAGCTAGTGCGGCCATCTTTGGTCTGTGCGTCTGCCGCTCAGTCTGCATCTAGTTGTGCTAGTGGGAGGTTCGTATCATTGCCCGTTATTTCACAGCAAACATTTGAACTGTGTGCTGCAATTGAAAATCCCACGAGTTGTGAGGTGTGATCAGTGATAAGGTTTTTGTTGGCAAAAAACCATAAACCAATTGAAATTTTTCGGCAACTGTGTGAAGTGTACAGGGACAACATCATCACTGAAGGTGGAGTGCGCCAGTGGTGCATTAAGTTTAAAAATGGCCAAACTAACGTTCATGATGAACAGCGGAGTGGACGTCCGAGCATTGTGACTGATGAATCGTGACTGACTGGCTCAAGTCTCAGGCAGCTGAATTTTATGACAATGGAATTAAAAAGCTTCTTTACCGCTATGATAAGTGCCTTAATTTGTTCGGTGAATATGTTGAAAAGTCGTATTTAAGTGTCACTTTCAAGTGTATATAATAAAAAAAAATTCCTACACTTTGGTTTTTTTTCTATCACAAAATGTAATCTATTTTGTGGATAACCCTCGTATGATCAGAAAACTGGGCAAGGCCATTTAGTAGCTATCATAACTTAAATAATTTGGTAGATCCTTTTGGGTTTGTTTCCTTCTGCAGTCAAGCTTTCTCGTGTGCTCACATTCATATTCACAAGGTTCTATGCTCATATATTGGAATTTGTCAAACATCCTGAACATTTTCCATTTTACAATGATATTTCAATACTAATAAATTCCAAAATGGCTAGATTGTTTCAATGATTAAGAAAAGCTAATTTTAAGCAAAATGTTGGTTTAAATATTACATGTATCAGAGCTGATCAAGGAATCAATAACACCTGTGGCCAGGAGGCTCAATTCCATCTGGTGAATCAAATCCTAGATAAGGCTACGGCCACCATCTCTGATGTGTTGATCTACTCTCAGTTGGACTATTGCAATGTATTCCCCTAGGCTACCAAAAAGCTACAGGTAATTCAGGATGTGGTAAAACAGGTTGTTATGGGGTACATCTCATTTTGCACAATATCATTTCTACTGCAAATGCTGCATATGCTACTAGTTGGCTACTGGGTATAATTCAAAGTGTTTGCTGTCACCTTTAACATATTATATGGTTGTCTTTTGGGACTGCCTGTTCCCAGCAGTATCTATCTACTGAACAAGAAGTGAGGGTTTCCCTCCGGTCTTTATTCAGAAAAAAGAGGGAACTTGCTTCTTGCTGCCTATGGAATATATTCTCTAGGCAGTGGTGGAATTCAATTTGTTTTTACTACCGGTTCTGTGGGTGTGGCTTGGTGGACATGGCTGGGAGGTCCTGCTACTGGTTGAGCAGTTTCTGTAAGCAGGGCAATAAAGATTAGGTTAGAAAAAAACACAGAATGTTTCTTTCCTGCCTTCCTTACAGGATTAACCCTGTAAAGTAGGGGGGGGAGGAGATTTCTTCTAACAACCAGTTCTCCGAACTGCTTAGAAAATTTACTACCGGTTCTGGTGAACCTTCTAGAACTGGCTTAATTTCACCTCTGCCTCTAGCACAGAGTTCCCCAACCATGGACTGTCACCAGTCTGCAACATGCCAGAAACCAGGCTGCACAAACAAGCAAAGCCCTATCTGCAGGCAGCACAGGAAACCATACCCTCTCTGGTCCATAGAAAAACCTGTCTCCACACAACTGGTCCCTGGTTCCCAAAAGATTGGTGGCTGCTGCTCTAGGGATCAAATTTGCTAATCTGTTGGCCCTTAAGAAAGCTACTAACACCAGGTTTAAAAAAAAAAATCTTGGGGATGTGATCTGACAGTTGGGAGACCCTACCCAGCTGCAAAAAGTCATGGTTAGTTATTTTAAAAGAATTATTCCCTGTGGGATATGATTTGATTATGTATTCACACATAATATAGTGTGTGGATATAATTTGTAGTGGTCTGGCCAAATATACTGGGCTGGCCAAAAGAAGACATGGAAGCTCCTCACACTGTATGGAGGTTTCTACCTCAACACCCAGAGTCTGCACACTGCATGGAAAGAAGGTGAGCAGGGTATGGTGAGTGTCAAAGCTACTTTCCTGGATGAAGCCCACAGCATCCAGGAGTACTTCAGTAAGATGGCAACCAAAGAGGAATTGCTGAGAGAATGTGTGAGGTGGCAGCAGATGTGGAAAGGAAGATCAAGCTGAGAAAGTGGCAAGACCCTGCATGAGATGTACCATCGACAGATAGTTCAGGTGACAATGGCTGGAAAGGCTGAACTAAAAGACAGTATTGAGACATTGATAATAGCAGCACAAGAACAGCTACTGAGCACTAGATCTATAGAAGGAGAGGTCTATCAGATAGGACCTAAGGGTACTGATTGGGCAAACAACTTCTGAGTCAGTATAACAAATAGTGGTTGAGTGTGAAATGCAGGCATGACAATGTAACAAGTAACAAAGCTGGCATTGTGGGTACATCTGTACAGTGTATGGTCTCCCATCCAAGTTAAGATGTGAAATTTCCACCAGAGAAGATGGTGGAAAATAATAGGGCTGTGTAATACTGTGGACTTTCCAGATCCAGATGGACATCTGGCCAATCAACCAGATATTGTGGTAGAAACAGTGGTTGACAGATGTAGTGATAGCAACATCAGGTGGAAGGAATATGAGAAGTTGGAGAAGTACCAGGGCCTGCAGGAGAAACTAGCAAACGTGAAGGAAGGAAAGGCCAAGGTGGTTTTGGTGGTGTAGGAGCAGTTGGGACTGTGAACCCTAAGCTGGGAAAATGGCTCCAATAGATCCTAGGAACATCACTGGAGCTCTCAGTCCAGAAGAGTGCAATGTTACGGACAACCATGTAGAATCCTCAAACTCCCAGGCCTCTGCTAGGAGACCCAAGATTGAGGAAAATACATGCCACTCATTTAATTTTAAATATTTAATGAATTGATCTAAGTAATGAAAAGATCCTGCTCCCCTTTTCTAAAGTCACAAATAATTCTGATAAGTCATCACCACAAAATCCTGCATATGAAAAATAAAATGTGAGCTGCAGGATTTTTTGCACATGTAAACATTTAATAAAGTTATTTTTTTTAAAAAAAAATGAGTTTTAACACAGTATGCTTTTCTGTGTGAAGAAAAAAATGTTACTTAATTTAAGTTTCATATCCACAAGGAGAGAAGGAAGCAAAGTGAAAAGACCACCATTAGAATTAACTAATAATGCCAGAGAGTCATAAATCAGTGTATTTCAAACTTAGAAACTGGATGGATGGATGGATGAAAGAAAGAAAGACAGAAATAAAGAAAGAAATAAAGAAAGAAAGAAAGAAATGGTAAAGGCAAATTTTAAAAAAGAAAACGAAAAAGATCATGTAGATGGATAAACTGATCAATCTTCTTTTAAAAGTTCTAAGTAAAAGCATAAGACTAAATAAATCTATACCATATGTGACAGAAATGTTATGCCAAAAAATAATAAAATAAAAATGAAAGGGCTTTGTTAATATTGAAGCATCCCAGCAGTTTTGGTTAGGGCTAGCAATCTGGGCTACAAAAATCAGAATGACCAGCAGATGGGAGCAAAGAGTTAGTTGTTTATGTATGTCTCTGGGATTGATTTTGCTACCTTCTGGTTTTTTGCAGCCCAAATTGTTAGTCTTATGAGCCTGTCTGCAATATGATCCTACATTATAAAAATATAGCTGGAATCTTAAAAGTGTGCGTGTGTGTTTCTGTGTCTGTGTACATTCATATACATAAACTGAACAAATGCAGTCTTTCTTGAGAGAAAAAAAAAAAGCCTGAATTAAACAATACATTTAGCAATAGTGCCCTCTTGTGGAAAATATAGGCACCTGAAAAATGAATAGAATGGATTGCTTTCCAGATTAGAATGGAAAGTAATTATCACTCTGCTAAGATTAGTATTATTCAGTTACTGTAAGCCTTCATGGCAATTGGAGCAGAATTTTATGTATTTTTAATATCATCATCATTTGCATCTCCAAACATTGAAATGTATTGCTAGGGGAAACGCCAGCTGTTGAACATGGCTGCTAGCCTGACTTCTTGCCAAGTTTTATCATATCGTTACATTTGTCTATGATTAGATATGAACACATTTCAAAAGCATATAAATAAGACAATGAAATGGAGGCACTTTGCACATGCTTTAACCAGGTATTTTCCGAATATATTGGATTGATGTTCCAGAAGCTATGTTCACTGGAGATTTTTAGAAAACATCTAGAGCAAGGATGTCCAACCCTGGCAAGTATCAGACTTGTGGATTTCAGCTCTGAAAACTCTCCAGCCAGCCATGCTAGCTGGAGAACTGAGTCTTAAAGTTGCCAGGGTTGGATACCCTGATCTACATAATGCCAACTTGCGGGAGATTGTGTCATATACATAGACCCACTTGTGTACTGTTTTCTGCTTAAAATGGCAGAAGTGTCCCAAAGAATGAAGATCAAGTTAGAACTGAATGCGTACCCACAACAAACTGTGTATGCAGCAAAGTTTCTTATATTTGTATACCAGTCAGTGAATGCATTTTTCCCAAAGAGCCAAGATCACTATTGTCTAGGCCGGGGGTATCAAACTCGATTTCATTGAGAGCCACATCAGGGTTGTGTTTGACCTCGGGGTGTGTGTGTGTCCAGAATGGGCATGGCCAGCTCAACGTCACTCCTGTCAGGGGTGCCTGAGGTGGTCTGAGCATTCTGCCAGTAAAAACAGGCTCCCAAGCTCTGTTTTTGACTGCCACGGCCTCCTGCAACCCTCTGCTATTGAAAATGAAGCCCACAAGGATCACATGCGCACACACACCCCGAGCTCTGTTTTCACTGGCAGAGGGTTGCAGGAGGCCATGGCAGTTGAAAATGCAGCTTGGGAGCCCATTTTCACTGGCAGAAGCACCGTGGGCCAGTCCTTTGCTGTTTCCAGGACAGCCCTATGGGCCAGGTCTAAATACCCCATGGGCTGGATCCGGTCCCTGGGCCTTGAATTTGATACCCCTGGTCTAGGCAATTATACTAGTTTCCACAGTTCCTACTAGGCAGTTTAACCAAATAAACCTGAAGGAATCAGGTTGAGGTTTTATTGTAGATAACTTATCAAATTGTATGGTATAGTGATGGTAGGAACCACATCTACATTACAGGGAATTGTAGGCTAGCCCTCTTTTAGAAAAATCAGAAATCTTTTCTTTAAAGAATGTAGCACATAAACTTCCTCTTCATCCAGGAAAGTACAAATATGACATTGCTAATCTTTTCAGCCCTTGTTTAAAAGTCAAATTCTTAGCTAAAAGAAATTCCCATTGACCTTCTAACTAAGCACATAGGATTACTTTGGACATTCTCTTCTTTTTTATGAGCTTAGGTCAGCACCCTATTAAGTTTTATGTCACATCAACATTTCCCCCTCCCTGATGAAGGACTGGCCTTGGCACCTCAGCAGTAGCACCTAATGAGTGACAATACATATTAATTGTTATTATGATCTTTGGCTGGCCTGTAAAACAGCCACTGTTTATAAAGAATCAATTATGGGTTGACATTAGAAGTAGCTGAGCTGTAATGGATAGTGCAGTTCCAAGCTTCAACGGGGACATCAGGCATCTCTGACCTTAACCTGTGGAATCAAAGTCCTTCTCCTGGTTACTATATGAGTTGTTAGCAGATCACCATCTAGGGACCCTATTATTGGACTGGAGTCATTAAAGCCACTGCAAAATAATTATCATAATAAAGTGCCATTTAAGAAAAGGCAGCTGGAGAGGGCACTGAAGATGAGGTAATGCAAGTACTTCAAGCAAATAACATGAGAAATCAGTAATATGAAGCCATGATGTACAAATAGCAAATTTGAAAATACAATGAAGTAATAAAATACATTCTCAATTCTTGCAAATGAAACCTACAAATGATAGGTCTGCTAATAATATATTGGTTGGTGTGATTGTTCTACAGTCAGCTGACTTGTCTCAAAATATCATGAAGTCATAAAGAAATCTGCCTGCTTTTAATCCAGGAAAAAAAAAAAAAAGACAGATCGTGAGAATGCCCACATGCCTCCAGACAGTTGCTCCTCGTGAGTAGATTGCAGGAACTGAGGTTTTGGCTATCAGTGTATGAGTTGAGTTCCACCAAGCTCAGACCCTTTAACATAGTCTATATTGTATAAAGAAAAAACAAACCAAACTGTTTCTTGGCAAATTTTGGAATGTGTATCAGCAAGTTTTACAACATTGACTGGGAATCTTCTTCAGCCTTGGAGAAAGAAGATTTAAATGCAAGGTTCAGGGAGAGGTAATAAATAAAAAAAGGATAGTTAGAATCTTGATTCCAGAAAGTAATAAATGGATGAAGTGTCCAGGGGTGTCAAACTCATGTCATCATGGTGGCATCACATGGCATATCAAGACTATTTTCCCCTTTGCTAAACTGGGAGAGGGAGGGGCCAGCATGTGACACATCCAGCCTGTGTGTTGCAAGTTTGACATCCTGGTTCAGAGGGATTTGAAATAACTTGCAAATTAATTATAAAATATAATCCTGTGGGAAAATGTTCTTCAGAAAAAAGCATTATAATATGGAATTTTGAATACACATTTCACTGCATTTCGTACCATGTATGACTGCATGTGATGAATAAAATTTGATTTGATTTGATTTGAAAGTTGGATGCAGAAGAAATCAGGGGAAAAAAACCCTAAAGATTAAAGATTAAAGGGAGAAAACCACTTACATTTGACTTACTGATATAGAATGGAGCATTCTGGAGCGAGACCATCCAAGTTAAGTTTGGATGAATTCAAGGATATTTTGGAACAAAATATTAATCTTAATCTTTTTTGTCTGCTATCATAGATAAAGTGCATTCAAAAGATATTATAGAAGAGGAACAAATTTTACTGGGCAAGACTGAGAATAACTCAAATGTGAACTTGAAAATGACAAATTATAAGAATAATATGGAAAATATGTTAAATCAAGCTGGCTGATGTCTTAAAGTTTAAAGCGGTATGAAAATAATAAACTAGAAGAGTGACTTGGATAATTTTCCTATTTTGGATATACAAAAGAGACGTTAAATTTTTGAAGGATTTTCTGAGAACAGAAATGGAAACAAATCAAATTCTGTATTAAAAAAAACAGACCCAAAATCAAGTTTGTTAAAAATGAAAGGAAAGACATATGGAGTTAGTTTATTTGATCAAGTTTAAAATATATGTGTTGTTTCTGGCAACACTTAATGAAATATGGCTAAGACTGAATAAAGAGGCTTTAAGAATTAGTTTATAGATAATAGATTTGGGGTGAAGAGCTCTATTCTTTGAGACAATGATAACTTACTGAAATTGTACTTCTTATGATATGCAGGGAGATTGCTGATTGGCTAGAGTGAGTAAGTATTTCAGAGTGGGGAGAGAGAGAGAGAGAGAGATTATACTATCTGTCTATCACATTTTGGAACTGCCTAGCTCCCTTATAGAGATAGCCCTAATTGCCAATATGTGTTCTCCTTATTCAATTCCTACTGTAGTTGAGTCCTACTGTAGTTGTAGTTGGTTAAAGGCATTCACAATTAATATCCTTCATAATTAGATTTGGGAACTAAATGACTGATTTTTTCCTCATGTTTCAGATTGTGAATTTATCCTTTTCTTTATGTTATGCAAGACTTATTCAAGTTTGAATGCCTTTTCTCCTTGCCCCTATATCTAAGTTAACTCTTTGCCATTGTAACTAGTATTTTTTTGGTTTTGTTTCTTTAAATTCCCTCATTGATTACATTTTGTACTTTTACCCACACGTCCTAACATATCTTTCTTTACAGTTGTCTGTGTTGTTTCCCTCTCGTTAATCTGTCCTCCTTATTTCTTCTATCATATTCATTATTAGACTTATATTTTACTTTCCCCCACCCCCCAGAAGCTTAGGAGTACGTTTATAATAAGACACCCCCCCCCAAAAAAAAACCCACTTGGACTGAGAGATAGTAGCTGGCCCATACTCAGCTTCCGTAACTGGAGAGACTTGAGCCGAGACTCTATGGTTATGAGTTGACCTTTACTCCTGCTAATTACATGGTTACAACTAAGTGTTATCCTTGTTTTTGACAGCCGCACGGAGGTGATGTTTTCTAGATTTTCAATATAGCATTTGGGAGCTTCCATCTTAGTACTAATGTATCCAAACCAAACCATAATTAATTTCAGGAACCAAACAAAATCAGTGACATACTGCTACTTGCTGAGGAAACTGTTATACTAAACTCTACTTATCTCATCTTTGCCCATTCCTCTTGAAATATCATAGTCCAGTCATCTTGATTTATTTTCCTTATAATTTGTATTTTACATGCATATGCAGAAATATTATTTCTTGAGAAGTAAACTACTTTTACTCCTTACTGATTAATTTAGTTTTTAAAACATCAATTTTTTGGAACTGACTTTGATCTGGAAACTTTGTAGGTTTGTATATGTTTTTCCTTTTTTCCTTATTTTCTGTTTTGTCAGCATTTGGACTGAAAGAGTTCTGAAGAAAACAGAAGCTTGTATGCTTCTGCCTCATTTTGCTTGGTTCTTGCAACCAAAGGGGTCTGTTTTTTGGTTTGTTTTTTTCACATTTCTCTCCATGAACAAAGAGCTTTCTCATCAGCAGATCTGGGGTCTTCACAAGAGAAATGCTTTTTTCCTGACCCCAAGATGGACCTTCTACCTCACACTAGGCCCCCAGATGAACTTCAGCAAAGGTTAGCCTTACTCTGTAATTTAAAAAAAAAATACTTTATGTTTGTTATGCTTTTCTTCCAGTAAAAATTTTTACACACTGACACACTTCAAGCAAGTGTTCCCAAAATTTACTTCGATTTTATGTTCAGGCTAATTTCATTTCCCAAGTTCTTCATTTCTGATTGTCTATGAACTAGAAAACAAGGTGATGGCTGGATTTATAGTTTGCAAAAAGCTGAAACATAGCTACACAACTTACCATACACATTAAGTTGACAGGTGAATAGTCATGTTCACTGAGCAAAAATTAGAGCAAACTGTGACAGCCATTCTACCTCACTTTCTAAACTCCCTTGTCATTCAATGGTCCTGTATTTTGCCAGAATTTCTCATTGTAGCTATTTAATAAAAAGCAGGAAAAAAAAGAGGGAAAATTGTGCTACTTTCTTTTCTTGTTCTTAATACAGGGGTTTCATCTTCCATACTGAAGTTATGAACAAGTCTTTTTACCAGAAAAAGGGACTGTAGGCTATAGCAATGCCTGTTCAACATAGATAAAGAAATAGTACAGGAGGATGTAAGATTTTGTAATTTATTCATAAACTGCTAAGCCATCAGAACAAACTTTTTAAATGAAAACTGATAGTTGTTTAAATATTTACCAGTTTGTTGACCTATTTTCTCAGTTAATTAGGAATCACATTAACAATGTATTGAATATATGAAGCCTTAAAATTAAACAACTATTGAGAGGTGCAGAGTGTGTTTATTTAATAAGACCTATGCTAAATAGTTTCCTTACTTTATGTGGGAATTAAGAGTCAATCCAAATTAGTCGCACAATGAATGTAAGAAAATTCTTCTTGCTACACTTTTTGTAAAGTAGTAAAACATCCAATTCTAAGAACTATTCAACCATAGATGGAATTATTTTTAGTAAAGCATTACTTCTAATAAAAATGAATCAATGATCTATACATTTCTAATCAAATATGGTGCTGGTGTACTTGTTTTACTCCACTTTTAAGTAACCAAAATCTATACTTGCGCCATTGAAAGATGCAGTTCTATAAACAAAAAACTTGCCTTAAGAAAAATATGTCAAAGTAAAAGTGGGTACAAAAATGTGGGTTAGACAGCATCACCACCAGATGGATTCGTAACTGGATGACCAACCACATTCATCACACTTCACTACCAGTTTGGTGTGCATCACATGCCAACTGCGCTGCAGCACAGCACTTTAAACTACAAATTTTCCATTCCAGAGGCTTCCCAGCTGATTGGGATGGCTGGGGGGGGGCACGTAGAACAGCTGTTCTGCACTACCCAGGTGAGTAAAAAACTAAAAAATTGAAGGAAATATAAGCAAAAAAAGAACAAGGGCAGGAGGGCCCAAGCATTGTCAGGAGTGGGTGGGTGAGGCCAAGCTTCGTCACCACTACCGGTACAGCAGAATCGGTGCGTCCTGGCTGAATTTCACCTCTGCTTCTATTAGGAAGAGCTGGAACCACTAAATGGACTTCCTTCAAGAGGGCACAGCTGGAGAAACACTTTCGGGTCAAAAACCCTCCATATTTGTTTGAAATAGATAAGTGACTTCTTTGATTAGAGAGGACATTATTAAGTCTCTTTTATAGACTTCTTGTGTAAAAATGAAAAAAATGAATTTGTGATAGATTTTTTTTTATGATTAAACATGATAGATTATAGAAAGAAAAGAATCACGATGTAACTTTAGAGAAAGAAATTAAAATTGACTATTAGTACAAAGAGATTTGTATTTATAACTATTGTGAAGATTGTTGGAAACCACTTTTTTATAATTTTTTTCTTTCTTTTCTATTTTTCTTTAACTTTGCTCTTTTCTTTCCCTTTTTGTTTTTTCTCTGATTTCTTTCTTTTTCTTCCCTTCTCTTATACTGTATCAGTTTGTGTTGGTTTCTAACTTCTTGTTTAAAAGTTATAATTATATGTCTATATATCTGTAGCCTCCATGTTGGGACTTCCTGAGTTGACCAAAATCTTCCTCTTCTTTAATAAACTTCTCTTCTGATAGTTTTATCAAATTGATCTGGAGAGGAAACAAAGCAAATGCCATCTGTGTGCATCTAACAAACCAAGTTATCAAGGTGTAAATGGTCAGGAGAAGTTTTCTTTCCATTTACACCTGATGAGGAGCCATGTTCCACTCCCAAAAGGTGGCATTTGCTGTATCTTTGTTTCATTTCTGGAGATCAATTCATAATAAAGGCAGTCAGTGTGTTGTATGCCAGGAATCAATTTTCTAAAAAGCAAGTGTTGCTCTCCATTTTTTTTTTTTTTCTGAAATGGAAAGTTAGTTCAAGTGGCAAAATTTGACTTATCTGAGAAATATCACACACATCAAATCAAAGCCACTAAGTGAGAAGAGGGATGAAGGGTTGAGTTGGTTTGTAAAAGAATAGTCAAGAGAAAAACTTATAATAAAAAATAATAATTTTTGCAAAGATTAAGTAAGAGACAATGTTTAATTACAGTTTTTGTCACTCATAATATTCAAGTGCACCAACATAACAACAATGCCTGCAGAATTAATTTTAATAAGTATGCAGTATTACTATTTTTTTTAACAAAAAGAATTGCAACATTTGAAACCAAGAACATCTCCATTTCATAACATATACCAAATAGTTAAGAGTCCGCTGTAATATAATTAAAACATGCATGTTTTGATTGTATTCACTTAAATGAATATATGCAATTAGTCAGATTTTTATATTCTGAGTAATATTTTATCATAGCCTCAAGATAAACACACTTCGCCTATAAAAGAACCATATCAATAATATCACAATGAACTGGCTCTCTACATAACAGCTTTTTTGACACTGCTGGAAGGACTGATCCAGTTGTACTCTGCCTGTACCAGGACAAAACTGTTTTCTCGTATCTTCCTGAAGTGCATCATCTCTCCACTATCTTGCAGTGCGATGACATTATTATCTGGCTCACTAAAAGAGACTTCAGTCCGCTTATGACAATACTGGGAATGGATGCAGCGGAGGCCAACAGCTAGGACCATGCCAAGGACAGCAGAGCAGCCAAGGAGAACACCAAGTTGAGCTGCTACAAGTCGTGACTCTTTGTGTGACTTTTCTTTTCCTACTCCAGAAACAGCAGCTTGGGGTTTTATCCTTGTTACTTTTAGGAGTGTGTTCCTGGGAACCTCCTTCTGATCATAGGTCTCCTGCACAGATGTGGGAAATTCAGCCTGGGGCAGAAAATTTAGTGGGATTTTCTGTGTTATTGGTTCTTTATTTATCATCTGTCTTGAAACTGCTGATAAACTTTGGTAGACATCTCTATTCTCTTCTCTATCCAAATCTTCCGGCATTGGGAAGTCCCAAAATTGAACCAATGGTGAAGTTGTAATGGGAGGTGCAGACTTAGTTACATCTGGAGTCAGTGTCATCGAAGTCTCCTTGAAAGCAAAAACATTAATTGCCCATTGGATAAAATAGATTACTTGATTTGAGATCTAACAGTGGCCTTAATTGAGCATCATGTGGAGGGGAGCTATTAATAGATAAATAATTTTGTCATTATACTGTGTTTTAAGTCACAACAAAGCTCTGGAAGCACTTCTGTTGTAAAGTGGGTGGCATGTGAGTTACGGGTAAAACTACTGAAGTCTGGCAGAAAACACACTTCAGTGTATGCAGTTTGAGAGTTTTTACTCAACAGGAGTAAGAATAATAGCACCTCTCGAACAGAATTCTAAAATGTGTCTTATAAGACTGGACTTCTAGCATGGAAAGAATTTATGAGGCTATTATAGAGGTGAAACTATAGATCTTTTCTAAATGGTGTTATGTCTTCACTTACTACGCACATACACATCTCCCCAAAGGCTTACCTGTATGCTTTTCTTACATGTCAGACACAAGGGGGACATGGGAATACTTGAAGCCATTTCTGTCCTAAAATGTTAAAGAGGAAGTTCCAATATGTAATATTAGTAAATATTTAGAAATTGTACTGCACTGTATTAATATTTACTATAGTTTGAATTCTTGCTGTCACTACCTATTTCTTATATTATTCATTTTGCAAATAGAAAATGCAAGGAGGAAAGCTCCCACATCTCAGCTATGCTATCCATGCTGAGGTTTTTGCTTTCCATCAGCTGAAATGCTACTTCCTGTTATGAATCTCTATCATTTTCAGAACAGATGTACAGAGTTTTCAAGCAATCAGGATATCTCACAGAGATATGCCAACTTCCATTTCTCAGTCATAATTTTAACATCTTGTGAACCATCTTCACACCTCACTCACGCATCTTTATAAATATAATGTATTTCCAAGATTTAGAAAGTGAAATTTTCTAAGGACTCATCTAAGGACATTGTTCCTAGATTAGTAATTCATAATGATTCAACAATGAGATCAAGCCTATACAGCAGGGGTGTCAAACTCAATTTCATTGAGGGCCATATCATTGAGGGTTATATTTGACTGGATGGCTGGGGAGTGTGGCCAGGGTGGGTGTGGCCAGCTCGATCTCACTCATGCCAGGGGTGACTGTGGTGGTCCAAGTGCTCTGCCAGCCAAAATAGAGTTCGGGATGGCTGCACATGGTCCTCCCAAGCTCCATTTTTGCTGTCACAGGCTTGCAGGAGGCTGTGGCAGCTGAAAACAGTGCTTGGGTGGGCCATACATGGACCTCCCAAGCTCCATTTTTGCTGGCAGAGGCACCATGGGCCAGTCTTTCGCTGTTTCCAGGGCAGTCCATGGGCCAAATCTAAGCACCCCCATGGGCTGTATTCGGCCTGCGGGCCTTGAGTTTGACACCTCTGCTATACAGTATATTAATGATATTTTCTCAGCATTTACATGGCTACTAGCAGTGATGAGGCCTGAACTAGATTAATTCTGAGAGATCCCATTTGAGTATGAACTAGAGCAGATAGGAAGTTTAAACTTTCCCAATAAGGAAAGTGAAAGAACTTGCATTATTGGTAGCCATTCTGTTTTATGAGGTACTGGTGGTATACTCGGTCATGCTATGAGGATTCTAAAGTTTAGGATTATAGGAAATGTATCATTTCCATTAATGATGTGATTCAATGAAATCTGCTTGTAGTAAATGTCTGTAAGTTTGGGGTTTGAAGGCTAAGCAGAATATTATTTACTTAAAATGAAACACGATCATAAGACTTAAGGATTCCTTAGTGCTCTCTGAGTTTGGTTGTTTTCTTGGAGACATTTCATTACCAAAACTAGGCATCATCATCAGTGCTAGCATATAATGACAATTTTTATATATATGCCACAATCAATGTGTGAAATTAGGCATTTTATAGAATGCCTAGGAAATCTACAGAATGCCAAAAATGGAAGGACAAAATATGAAATGCTTAATATGTCACACATTTCCTAAGCATTCTATGCAATGACAAAAGACAAACCAGAAAACTATAAAATACCCCCATTAAAATGCATTCTAGCCACCTTTGTTGCAACAAGTAGGTCAATACTGGTCTTTTTCTCTTGGTTTTTTTTCCAGAAAGAAAGTCCTGTACTTTACTTTGTAATTCTTCTTTCATTTTCATATATATGTCTTTTCAATAAAGGGTTAGGGTTAGGGTTAGGGTTAGCCTAACCCTAGTCTTACTCCTAATCCTAACCCTTTCATGACTCTCTTTTCTAAATAGTTCTTGTCATTCTGCATAATGCTTAGTTATTACATATAATGCCTAGGGAAAGCATGTAGCATATTTAAATAACACAAACATTTCATACTTTGCCTAAAATGTCACACATTCTATAGATTTCCTAGGCATTCTATACAATACCAGCTTTTCACATATTGCCGTACACATACACACACACATATTTAATACTCTCACAATACCTATTGTATGTACTGGAAAAATAATCTTGCACTTTGAAATTCAGATCCTGAAGCTGAAGGGATGATTCCAGAGTGAAACTATCATTTTTGTCTGTTCCATTACTGAGCATTATGTCATATGAAGTGACCCTGTCTACAAAGGACTCAGAAAGAAAATTTCTAGTGATGCCACCATCAGAGGCTTCTTTTCCATGGTAAATTGACTCCAAAGCCAGGGTTGCTTCAGTTCGAATCAGGCTGGTGGTAGGTGTAAACATCGCAAATGGAGTTACAATGGTATCAGGAACAGAATCTCCTTGTGGAAGAGGAAGTGAAAACAAAACATTTAAAAGCAACTGCATAGAACAAAATATAAATCACGTTTATTTACATAAATCTTTTCCATGTTAAACAATTGTCATATATATTATAAAGTATTGAGATGAATTATATAATTGGATGAACGTATTTCTAATCCATTATTTCATTTCTGAGAGAAGTCTAGCCTCTTGAGAAGTTTACTGTAGATCAGGGGTGTCAAACTCAAGGCCCGGGGCTGGATTTGGCTTGCAGGGTAGTTAGATGTGGCCCACAGGGCTGTCCTGGAAACAGGAAAGGACCGGCTCACAGTGCCTCTGCCAGTGAAAACCAGGTTCCCAAGCTCCATTTTTGTCTGCGATAGCTTCCTGTAACCCTCTGCCAGTGAAAACAAAGCTTGGGAGGGCCGCATGCTCTATTTTCAATGGCAGAGGGTTGTAGGAGGCCATCGCAGACAAAAATGGAGCTTGGGAGCCCATTTTCGCTGGCAGAGGCGCCCTGACACAAGTGATGTTGAGTTGGCCACACCCACCTCAAGCCCCTGAGATTAAATACAACCCTGATGTGGCCCTCAATAAAATAGAGTTTGACACCCCTGCTGTAGGGTGGATAGAGCAGAGATTGTTATTGAATGCCATATTTTCTTTACTTGAGGCAGATTTGCTCTCCCCTTTGCCTAAGAACTGTTCCTGTCTCTCAAAAGGATAAAAAGTTGTTCTAATGTTTAAAAAATGCAAAGAAAAGGCGAACAAGAATATTTGGCTCTTTTATTTTCCTACTTTTATCAAAAGAGCCAAATGAGGGCTCATAAAGTTTATTCTTATGAAGATATCACCTCATAATAGACAAGAAAATAGCAAAAGCTATCTTAGAGAAACTGTCTTGCTCATATATAATCTATTTACTTTACACTAGACTGTTAATTGAATTAAGGCAGTAATTAGAAATTAGTTGACTTGGGAATTTTGCTCATGAAAATAAGAATCCACTTTCTGCCTCAATTAATTTAGAATTAAATATGAAAGCTTGTGGCAAATGTGACTACTGCACAGTGAAGAGAACTAAAACCAATTACAAAATAAAATGGGCACTTGCAGTCTTTCCTAGAAGAAAAAATGTGTGTCAGAGGACAACTTACTTTTTTCTACAGTAAATGTTCCTTTCAGATCAATAAGCTCCTGGAGTAGTGCTGGTTTAATTGTACTGGAGACATCATGATTTTCAGTAATTGTTCTATTCTGTATTTGCTGAGAAACAGTTGACGATTCAATCTTTGCCCAATAAACAAAGTACGACTGAACAACTGATAAACTGTAAAGTATTCGAAGAAAAGCCTTAGTCATTCTCTGCATCAATGAATCATTTAGCAAATAACAAAGAATTCTTCGAAATCTGCAACCAATGTAATTGAAAAATGCATGAAAATATTAGGCATAGAACAACTTTACACTTATTCATACATCCTATACAGTGGTACCTCTAGATAAGAATGCTTCATGTTAAGAAAAATCCAAGATACAAAGGGTCTCTCGAAAACTAT